>CM022757.1:23218702-23413702 GCA_012411365.1 Ameiurus melas | reverse complement strand
CAGTAGATTTATTTGTCTCAACCGTATCCTGGAAACGTTTAATATTTACAGCTTGAAAACTGCAAACATGACCTTCACTGATAAGATTTACAGCTGAGTGTTCAGCGCTCACAGGGGCTCGTGATACGTATGGTGCACTACCGAATCTACAGGCTGGGGTTGTGTGTAGTTTGCTGTGCAATTGATTAAAGGAATGCAATATCCATTGGAAAGGCGTCGGTGAACAGGGCAATCGTATTGTAAAGCACTAGGAGCTGTGTGAAGGTGAGAGAGGTTCTGCAGAGTCTTTAGATGTGTGATGATGGAGGGATTCAGGACTGGCTCGTTGAATGGTGTGGCATATTCTGGCTCGAGCCGCAGGGGCTCTGCGTATTCAGGAAGTTGATTCGGTGTGTCATAATGGTTAATGGAAAAGGGAACAGTGTAGCCCTCATCCAGAGGTGGTCGGAAGGTGAGACCCACTTTCTGTCCACCTGCGAGAACATCAGGCTCAGCATAGTCTGGCAAAAAAATTTATAAAAGTATTGTGGTCTCAAAGAGAAATGCGCAGTTCTTAAATTACTGGGGTGCATCGTCATGAAAACCATTTGAATATTAATTTTTATTATTAAACTTAATGTCAAATATACTGTATATTCTGACAGAATCAATGTATATGTATGCAAAAGTATACACATAATTATTTGGGTCTATTAGAAAGACCATAAACCCAAGGCAACTGGACTTATGTTATAAACTGGAAGAAGTTTCATGAGTCAAAGGAAAGGCTTTATATTAGCGCGACCTTAACTGATTGAGTGATGAGTGATTTATTACTACTAGACATTTCAAATCACCTGGATGACAGTGACTGTATTTTGCAACAGTATTTTTACATGTGCCTTCTCAATCGCTGCTGTTGATGTGTTACATATGTTAGGCTGAAAAATATTAGCCTAAAAGGATATAAAATCTAGATCGTTTTCAATCCCTCACACGAATGACACTAATAGACTGCATGAGTTTGGGCTATAAAGAATTCAGCTCCAGCCTCCTTCATACTGTTCCATGTATTTTCCATACCTTTATTGGTGGTGCTGTTGCATGTGGTTCCACAAAAGTCCTAAATAATCCCCCTTAAGACATTTGTTAACAGAAAATAAACTGATGCGCAGACCAAAACTGTATATGGATTTCTATTTATCTTTGATAGACAGGGGGCTATAATGTTGCTAGCCTAGCCCGTTTATACCAGCCACCCTGGTCCCTATGCATGTCTTAATCTCTATTATTCAGTACACTGGAGGAATTCCAATTGGGTGAATCTGCTTTAATTAGAATGACTGTAAAGGGAGTCTGATTGTCTTGACCCTCTGTCCGATTTGTGACTGAAGGCCTCACTGTAGAGTCTGTTACCATGAAGGAGTTGGGGGGTTGGGGTGGTGGTGGACATGAGCACTGCTTTAACATAAGTGCCCCTCATTTGGTCACAAATTACAGAGACCCTTTCACAGAGGCTCAGCAGACTAAAGAAAGGCACATTTGTGCTGCTTTTGAGTGACTGAAAGGGAGAGTAAGAGTGAGTGAGTGAATGAGCGAAAGAGAAGAATGCACTCGGGCCTTCTCTTGAGTTTGCCTGGCTGAAAGGAACAGAAGGGTCATGCTCACTCCCTGACCTGCTGCTGCCACCCCTGAACTTCCTCTTTCATCATACTGTGTTGTGTGGAAAAACTTTTGTACCCTACAGCTTCAGCTTAACAATCATTGTCAAGCATTTTATTGATTCATGTTATCTCTATGAATTACTACATTAATACTTTAGTGGATCTTTTCCCTGGAGTATCTAAGGTAATAAATCACACTGACTGACTTTTATTGCAAATCAGATGTCGTTAGTTCAACATTTATGAGAATAATCAATGTCTCAGATAAGTATTTAATATGCTAACAAGTTAAATTACTAGCAAACGTGTTTTTGTCGCATGACTGTTCACAGACTGATCTTAAATGTTTAGGGAAGCTTCTAATTCTGAGGCAAAAGCAATCTTAAGCTCATCTGAAAACACTAGTGCATCTCACCATTGAGAGGAGGGCTAGGCAGGCTGTCATGGATGCTCCTAGCCAGAGGGTAGGACACAAGCTCTGATTCTGTATATGGTAATTTTTTCCCACGGACATCCTGATAGCCTGACAATCACAAGAGTCAAAAGCACTTAACTAGAAAATACAGCCACATGAAAGCAAACCTGGCATGTCAAGCATACATTATCAAACACTGTATCCAGGGCCTACCTGTGTCAAGGCAACACTTCTTCATGTGCACACCCTTTTTCCTGAAAACAAGAGTTTTAATTGAAAAATTGGTGTTAAGTAACTAAAAAGTAGTTGTTGTAAATGACAGTTCTGCACATCCTATATTGTGAGAGGAACACATTTTGAAACGTACCTTCTCCTCCACAACATTCCTGCCAACAGGCACCACACACACAGTGCCACACCCAGAACCACACCCACCACCAATATCACTGGATGGTTGGAAGCTATAAGGAAAAAGACTTGTTTCATCTTTACAGATCTTCATAATAATGTAATAATAATTCAACATAATAAGCAGAATGAAGAAAATAACAACAGGAGCTCTGCTTGCCTGTTTTCATGTTTAACAAATAATTTTCACAAGGGTTAGATACACTAAGAAGACATTAAATGTTGGACAAAATAGGTGTAACAGACTGATCTGAATGCAGTGATCATGATACTCTGCTACACCATTTATATCAGCCTTGTAAATTACACTGAAATACAAATGAACCCTTTTGAGTGACCAACGATTGAATTTTTTTTGCTATTTGACAGATATAATCCGATGTTCCACTGATTTGCTCACCTTCCTAGATGTTGTGTAATCATGGGGCAGCTCTTCCTCTGTGCCAATGAACTCCAAGAGTTATTATTGCGCTAAGTGGCCAAACATTGGAACTGAAACAGGCACTAAAAGAGCCACTATGGGGCAGGAATCATGCTGCCCATGTGGCGGATCCTGTCATGGGCGAGATGGGCAGACGCCCAGGGCAGGGGCATGGGGCACCCACACAATATTGTACTGACATGAATGCACAAACACTCTTCTATTGCTCATCTGCACACCAGTGACGTATCTGTATCAGGCATTTCACTTTGTTAGCATGGACGTCCTGTACTGCCTTCCTAATTGTCAGCTGGATTTAATTTTGTTGTGTCCACTGCTTTAAAATCCCAGAAACTGATCGTAAGTGCAGATTTCCATTCTTCAATCTTGTAACTACATACTTTGCCTATTATTTTCACTGGAGTTACTCAATAATTCATAGCTGGGAGTTTAAGGAATTAAGATCTATTGTGCATACTTAATTACATGTTAACTCCCTTTTATTACTGATGTTTAAAAATGCCATGTCAATGCAGAAGGAAACAGGAAGTGTTTAAACTTACTTTGGTTTGAGCTGATGACCACAGGACTCTCAGTGGAGAACTCATTCAGCAGCATGGTTTCTGTGGGAACTGGCTTCCCCATGCTGGATCCTGGGGAGAGGATTGACTGAACTAAATATGGCATTCAGGAAACTAAGCAGACTCAATGGAATGCTGCACACCATGTAATTATCAACTCTGAAAGAAATCTGTTTTAAAATTCCTAGGCCTTATTACCTTTGTGCTGTACTCATATAGAAGAAACTCAGACAAGTAATTTGTAAACAGCTTAATGAAGAAGAAACACAAAACAAAGGCTAGGTGTGAGTAGAGAGATGGTGCCTCACCACCAGCGTTGGATCGGGGTCGAAACCCAGATAATGGACAGCCAAGCACTTGCATCTGTACAGAGACTCTGCCGTGCCATCTCTGGGGCCAGATCTGGAGGTAACGGGCTGTTATTGGGGGTAACAGGCTGTTGAGAGCTATCGTGTGGCCATAAGAAGAGGCTTCAAACACCTGCACACAAAGAAGAAAAAAGTCCAATAATACACTTTGATAAAAAAAAAAGAATGTACAACTGGTATAGTGTGTTTTCATGGTACAGAATGTAAAATTGGTATTTTATATCAAGGTACCTTTTTCTCTTTGCTGGTTGCTTCCTTGTATATTTTCCATGTTTTGTGGTCTTTGCTATACTTGATTGTGTAAGTCTCAATGAAAGAGTTTGACAGTCCCTCTGTTATTATTCCTGGAAAAATAATTTATACCATCAACCCAGTGCCCAACAGACAGGTATTACTGGTTCATCTTAACATTCTGTAGTTCAGCCTATTGTTTGTCCACAAGTCAAAGAGAGACCTACTGACAAAAGAGACAACTCAGTGACATACACTCAAAAGGCATTTAAAGGAAGACGGATATATGAGAATACATTGCTTCTTGCCTCCTGACCTGTGATGCTGCTCCGATTAAAGAGCTCCAGCTCTAGCCATGGCTGCTGATCCTCAGTACTGGTGTGCCACTTTACAAACTGGCCCCTCGAGTCCCCATTTTCTGGAATCCAGTTCAGTCTGTCCACATCCACCGACATGGAGGACGCATTGAAGGGCATAACTGCTAACAGGCTGTCACATGCTATTACATGGAACATGGGAGGGAAATTTACTTAGCAAAACAAGCTGTCATTTCTCACATTATAAGCCAAAGAATAAGTAAACAGTGCAGATGTGTGTACACATGTTTATACACCTTTATATTTACCTTTGAGGAAGACTAGTTTCTTATCTGACAATGACCCTCTGTGAGGAAAGAAGAGATTTTCTGGATGAGAGAGGGATTTTCATATTGCTCAAATTGTACACTCAAACAGCTGAGCAACTATTACATACGCTACTACAGCGGTGAAATGATAATCGGTATGGATGGAAATTTGCTTGCATGGTGGGTACTTTTAGCAGGTCACCTGCAGGGAGTGTCTGTGCGCTTAGTTGACAGAGTAGCACACTCACGTTCTGGACAGAATTCCATTAGCAAAACTTGATTCATACAGTGTGATGCCTCTCTGCTGGGTCACATTAATTATGCCTCCCAGGCTGTCTGATATGACCCCCGCATGGACTGCAGCTTTGCACAGCACGGATGTCTACAAAACACACAACACAGGAATTACATTATACATAGGCCTATGATCATGACGAAAGCACCAAAACATAGCATAAATTTGCAGCATTATATATATATATATATATATATATATATATAAGGCTATTTTTCCTATGGCAGCTGAAAAAAATTTAATTTCTCACAGGCAGTACTGGTCCAATTCTACACAGCTAGTCCATTCTGACCTCTGTCATAATTGTCTGCTTTGGTACTGCTTCTGCTCAGTTCAAGGGCAAACTTCAACACAAAATTCTTCTTCCCACAGGCAGTAGCTCTCATTAACAGCTCTGAATATGACCTCTCTGCCACACTTGTGTATTTTCACTGTAAAATTGGGAAATTCTTTTAATAAGGCACACATAGTTTTATATTCCCCATATATTTAGTTAGTTCATGGCATTTGTACACTCACTGTCCACTTTAATAGGAACAACTGTGCACCTGTTCTTTCATGCAATTAGCAAATCAAGTGGTAGTAACACAATGCATAAAATCGTACAGCCAAATTGTCAAGGGCTTTACATAATGTACACTTCAAATAGAAGAATGAGAAAAAATGTGTCTCAGTGATTTTGACCATGTCATGATTTTTGGTGCTAGGGCTGGGTGATATGGCAGAAATATCATATTGTGATACTTGAGGACATTTCTACAATACACAATGCCTATCATAGTATATAATTTAGCTAACAAACTGTTTGACGATATTTTTCTTTAATGCCTACAAAGACAAAAAAGATTAAGTAAAACAAAAAAACATTATGTCAAATCAATGGCACCCATTCAGTACCATTTTACCAACTATATTGCAGAAAAGTCTATTGCATAATCATTTATCATTTATCATATATCGATATTATATCGATATAACGCCCAGCCCCAGTTGGTCTCTAGGATTTTTATACACAACAGTCTCTAGACCACAAAATGGTACAAAAACCATAAAAACATCAGTGAGCAGTGAGCTGCAGTTTTGCAGGTGGAAAAATCTTGTTGGTGAAAGAGGTCAGAGGAGAAGGCCAGTCTGGTTTGAGCTGACTGGAAGGCTACAGTAACTCAAATAACCTCTCTTTACATGAACTGTGAGGTGGATGGGCATCGGGCTCCACTCCTGTCAGCCACAAACAGGAATTTTAAGCTACAGTGGCCACAGGTTCTCTGAAATTAGACAGTTGAAGATTGTAAAAACATTGACTGGGTGCTTAACTTACATCCATGTACTGTACCTCCATCCTTGTAAAAGCTCCCATTCTCCATACAAATCTATGCATGCTCTGATGGCTTGATGCAGTGACAATTTGATAATGGCATGCGATTAGATTTCACTGAGGTAACATAACCATCTGGCTGGAAAAACCCCAAATGCATTTTCAAATTTCCCACCCCCGTTGAGCTGCAATATTCGTAACGGCACAAGTATTGCAATTTCTCATAATGAAAATAACAACTGAATACAAATATGCGGAAAATGGAAAAATGGGAAAAAATATCTTATACCCTAACAAATTATAATAACACACCAACATTATACCAGAACTTTAACCCATAGTCTAGTTAGTAAAATCCAGTCATCGCTCATTTATTGTAATGCTCAAGGATTGTCATCACACAATATTTTAATAATGATTTTGCCCATGCAGGTAATAAGTTCTAAGAAATAGAGGGCTTACATCTCTGTAGCCTTGCCCATGCTGACCCCAGATTTCCCCTGCCACATCCTTGCAGCCCCCAGGACAAAACACACTGGAAAACAGGTGGGATATGTTTAGTACAAAAAAGTGCATGTGCACATCTGTAATCATTGCACAGCTATAAATAAATAATGTAAATAATACTAAGGAACAGAATTCTAAAAGGATCGGTTTATGTTGTTTGTAGACAGAATGTGAAGGCCAAAGACATATATGATAAAGCTGGTACGTTTTCTGTTTTATTTGGTTTATTTTTTTAATCGCTTCTAAGAGAGACAGAAAAAAGGAAAGAAAAGAAGAAAACTTTAAATAAAAATAAAAAAATTAAGGGGAGAGAAAATAAAAAAAAATATGGGAGAATAAAAAAAAGAGACAAATTTGAGATTTTGAAAAGTGTGGAACGGCCTCCTACCTGATTTGCTGGGAGGTGAAGTGGCTTCCTCTGTGAAGACATGATATGAGGTCTGGAGAAAAGGAAATGGAAGCTGCATCAATCACAGAGCCACTGAATAAATCTGCTTAAATGTACACAAAATATCCCACATCCTTACTCATATATACAAACTCCCTCAATTTGTGCTGATGAGTGTGTACACTTGTGTAATGATAAGGGTGTAAGCATGTGAACTCTGTATACAGACTTAAAGGCATTTACGTGGGTGTGACTGTGAGCCCAGTGTCTGAACTCAGTGTGACGCAGTCAGTCAGCGCTGTCTGGGTTATGGCCTTGGCTCCAGATGTGATTTAAACAAACATTTAACAGGAAGTCATGTGCTCATGTCACAGAACACAGAGTGCTCTACACATTTTTCTGTGTGTAAACATTATTGGTTCTGTCCTTGGACAACTGACCATTTTTGACTGAAGATGTGAGTTTTGGTGTTTAACTGAATGCTGTTCTGTAACACAACAGTATTCTGGACCACACTTACAGTGCAGCTGTAAACGATGAGTGCACAATAATGACTAAAATAATAACTATTACTATAGAACATTTTTTAACCAGCTCAAGTACAAAATAGTTGCACTCATTTTATCATTTACTCAGTAGAGTGAGCAAGTATAAATATAATACTCAGTTAAAAATATAAGCTTTTCCCTTAGTCACATTAATTGAGTGAATCATATGAATACTGACGGTAACAAAATAGAGTCAAAATTAAATAAATAAGCCACCATAGTATGCAAACAACTACAGTACATAAATATATGAATGAGGAGTTTATGATTTAATGCATCAGTGTAAATAAAAGCCATATCTAATGAAAGTCAATTATAGGAGTGTAAGGATACATCGTGATGCAAAATTGTGTCAACCTACATCATGGAAATGTGCGGTTCACATCATGGAAATCCACATTCTATTAATTATGCATGTAATGCAATTGCACTGTGTGAAAACCAGAGGTCCCAATCTGAGCAATCCATTGTGTTAAAATCTATAGAAAGCACATAATTACAGTCTTTCCCGGTGAGCCTGTGTCATTACCGAGAGTCATGTGCACTTGTGAAGTGACTGACAGCTCTGGATCACACTGACCGACACACATATGTTATATAATCCAGCACTCTAACCATTAAAAAGAGCTCTTCGGTAGCTTTAAAACAGCACTAGTCCTACCCCGCTGCAATCTACAGTGTAGAGGAAGAGGCGGCAGGAGTCTTTGGAGCTCTATTTTCGGTTAATAATTTATACATTTATAAACTGATTTATTTCTTTTTAAGATATAGTGAACCTATACTACATTTTGTTTACAACAATAAACCTCTATTCATAGCAATTTCTTTGTCATTATTTTTCTTCATTAAGATTTTGCTTAAAATATTCTGATAATCAAAATGAATTGAATCATGAAACCAGTAATGTGAATTGAATTGAATCCTGACTGGAATGTACTGTTACACCCCCAGTCAATTAACATTAGCATAGCTCTACCCCCAAATATGTTTAATTCAATGTGGAAGCAAAAACTGTAGTCATGATTAATATTGTAAAACAACTTTGGGGATTAGCTGCAAACTAACTTTCATTTCATAGAACTATGGGGAATAACTGATAAACTGAGCTGTCTGTCATGTCAGTGTGGCGATGTGATGGTTAACCTGCCACGCTGTGTGCACTGCAGAAGAGGAAGAAGTGGAGGAGGAGGGGAACATCACTTTTCCCCAGCTCCCCATGTGTGGCCACTTTCAAAGGCCTATGTCTCTCTATTCAGGTTAGGAGAGGAGGCCTGCTGGTCTGCTTACAGAGCAAACAATCTTTAGCTCAGCAAAGCAGGACAGCCACATTCCAATATGTTAGCCTCACTAGAAACAAACACAAAGACGCATATATCTGTGCCTCACAGATCGTTTTACAGCCACATAGTGTTTGCCTACTCGACCATAAGCATTTTCACCTTTTTATCCCAGCATGCAGCTGTAATGTGATAGTATAGTATTCTTTTGGCAATATGTCCCTAAGGAAGGACAAATGACAAGATATTATATACATTGAAAGAAGTAACACTCTAAACATCTCATGAAGTATTCAAGAATTTGAATTGTAACATAAAACTCTCCCTAAAACATTAGGCAACACTTTCATATTCCATTTTGTGATGAAACTTTCTGTGAGATAGCATTTAGATGGTTAATCTGCTTCAGACAGCCTGGTTCCAATCTCTGAAGAGAACCAAAAACAACAACTTTAAATCCATCCTTTGATCCATCCAATCCAAAGACTCAAAATGAAATAAATAATATAAAATCTAATTAAAAAATCTAAAAACTCTAACCTTATTCATTCACTTATCCTAAGTTACCACATATAACAAGATAATTGGCTACAAATGAAACTTATATATTATTTAAAGACTTTTAAAAACCCTAAAAATAATGTGGTACTCTACTCCAATATGCAACTGAATGACATAAAAATTATTTAAAAAGGGAGGGAGGTCATTTTGTGGGACAAAAATCACACTAACTTTGTTAAAAATTAACCTCCTGCCTATGGCATCACATAGGCAGCCTAAAGATCACCATGAGATTACTGTGGATGGTACCACATAGAAACCACAAGGATGGCTGAGAATGTTCATCCTTGCATGGCCTTGGGACTGCAATTGTAAAGAACAGCTTACACACGTTTCCATCACTGAGCAGTTAACAATTTCAGGTCAATACAATAAACATTAAGTTATGACTATAATGAATTCGGAAATGACTATATAGTATACAGTTATAGTAGAGAAATTATTTATAATCACACTATCTGGTGTCACCCAGATGAGGATGGGTTCCCTTTTGAGTCTGGTTGCTCTCAAGGTTTTTCCTCATGTCGTCTCAGGGAGTTATTCCTTGTGACCATCGCCTCTGGCTCACTCATTAGGGATACATATATAAATTTAAAATCTATATCCGGAATTTATATATTTCTGTAAAGCTACTTTGTGACAATGTCACAATGTCAAGTGCTATAAAAATACAATTTAACTGAATTAACTTAGCATCTTCTTGATTATCTGAGAAAGGATGGCTTTCATCTCTCTTTCATCTCATGTTTAGGGTAAAACGGCTCACAGAATATCTGACATCATTTGTACGCTTTTCCATCTACAAGCTTTAGAATCTTGATGGTTGAAATCCGGTATCCACACTTCTGTGTATAGAGGCATACGTTTCTGACAGCAAAGCAAACTTATGAACACTGTGTGTTCAACAACACAATGTGTCTATTGAAAAAGGTCACAGTATTGCATCTTAAAAAGTTATTTGATTATTTAATGATCATGGTTTTTTTTGGCCATTTGCAGTGTCATGCAAACGTTCTCTTCATATGAAAGCAGGATGTATTTGTCCATATTTGGTAACAAAAAGTGCCAGGTAAACATTTGGCTTATAATATTTGGGTAAAAGGTTTCTGGCTATTGCTGTAAACCAGGAAGAGGACATTACTTCAGATCCACTTTAGAACACTGTTGTAAAACATTGACTTTGAATATTTACACTGCGAAACATTAACTGTGGGGTTCTGAGAGTAGTTATAAAGTATGTGAGAAGATTATAACAATCTCAGTGTGCAGAAAAGTTCAGCGTGTGGTACCTGGGTGTTGGTTGGTTGAGTAGGACAGCAGGAAGCCTCGTCCGGACCGGTGAGTGCTGGACACAAAGTGCAGTATCACTTCACTACTGTTCACCAACATGTTCTTGTCTGAGGCAGCCAGCTGCCCACACAGAGGTCCTGTATAACACACACACACACACACAAAAGCATGAACAATTGTTTTTCAGAATGCTTACCAATTAGTTATACACACACACTTGCAAAAACACATCTAAGCTATTCCACTGTATCAGGCAACTTAAAAAACACAAAACATAGGGTTGTGAGGAATGGATTTCAGAGAGAAACTGGCATAATTACTGACTCATACTAACAGTGCTAACAGTACATGTCTCTCAGTACTTGAATCACATAGAAACATACAAGCCTCAGGGCTTCCTAGACCTGCACATACTCCAGTGCTGCTAAAAATGGCACAGACTGTTTCACACGCAAATGCATATCCTGAAGTACCTCTGAGAGATATAGTAGGCCCCAGAGAGCCTGGATTCCTCATGCAAAATCTCATCACTTGCCCCTGCGCAATGTATGTGTGTGTGAGTGTACTTGTAAAGAGAGTCTCTATCGTGTATCTTCTGTTGAGAGGTATGCGAGCTGCTTGTGTAGGCACAGGGCTTGGCAGGAGCTGGAGAACAACACAAAAAAGGCCGCCTGGAATTTGCCAATAACAACAACACAATGCGCGTTATAACTATAGAGTAGTAGCACCTCAGTGCCTGTAGTGAACAAACTGGACTTTAGATTATCCTCAGGCTGAGAACTTATCTAAAGGAATGTGTATGCCATATCTGTAAACTGTTTTCATGCCCAAACATGATCACTGTGGATTAATTTAATTCACCTGCATGGATATCTTTTAAACATGATTAATGAGTGTGGAAGCATTCAGGTATTTCTCATTTGGCCTCATTTGTCAAGCTGCATACAAACACTTTTATTTGTAAATCATTCACGGAAGCACTGAGACACAAAATAATATGGTGTTAATGAAAATCCAGTTACTTCAGAAAAACTCTTGAGTTTGTGAAAATGTCCATATAAGGAGACCTACTAGCATGAATCCCGTTTTAAGACTTAAAATTTTATCACTGGTGTGAGTTACTGCAATGTTATATATGGATTAATCTGAAAAGTTTCAATAACTTCACTTGCACACAATGTCAATTTCATGTTATTTCATTTTAATGACCTAAACACAAACTATCCAAAACAAATTAATCAATCCATATCTCCATTTTCCATACTGCTTATCCTGCACAGGGTCATAGGGGAGCCTGGAGCCTATCCCAGGGAACTCAGGGCACAAAGCAAGGGATACCCTAGACGGGCTGCCAACCTATCACAGGGCACAATCCCACACACACAATGGACAATTTGGAAATGCCAATCAGCCTACAACGCATGTCTTTGGACAGGGGAGGAAACCGGAGAAAACCCCTGAAGGGAAAACCCCTGAAGCACGTGGAGAACAAGAAAACTGAAACCCCCAACCGGGGGGTTCAAGGCAAACTTGCTAACAACAATGCCTGGAGTCTCCCTGTGCTTTGGGCGTTTCCTCTGGGTACTCTTTAAAACACATTTAAACCCAACTTTACTAAAAACATTGATAAATGAGGCCCATTGCGTGTAGACAAACTTAGTTAGCTGTAGGTAGAGCAGTAAGCATCAGAGAAATTCTAACATAGGACCTCCTGCAAAAGTGGAACCTAACAGTTCTACATTTAATTTTGCTCCAGTGCATTGCGGATATTGCTGTATAAAAACGAGAACATGAACTCCTTACCCAATTTGATGACTTTATTTTTGTCAATGATGGTAAGAGAGCCAGCTTTGCAGTCCTTGCTCCACTCCAGGTCAAAATCTCCGAAGGTAAGATACAATGTGTATCTTGTCGGCACTTTCAGGCTCCACACACACTGCGTGTGGTTGGGGTAAGTGCCGGGGTAGTTCCGTGAGGCCACGGTGCCACTCATGGGACTCAGGCTTGTGTGTCCACACCCATCACCTGCAGTGGAAACACCAGTAAAAACTAAATAGTGCTGAGAAAATACATGTACTCCTCTTTTGCATTTTAAACTAATTTTTTCTCTTATTCAATACATATTGGCTTATTTACTGGACATAATTACTGTACGACTAGTGCCGCAAAAAAATTGGACAGACAAAAAGCAGTCTTGTAGAACAGATGCTTTCAAAATGCTAATAATTTGAACTTGTAAAGGTCTTGTTTATTCAATTTGATTGATCATTAATTTATAAACAATAGCCATGAATAGCAATAATATAAATGTTACAGATGCCTCTATTTTGTTTCCTGTGATGGAAAGATACACTTTCATCTAGTATTTATTCCAAAAGTAGTGCTATTTATATCTCTTACCAAACTACCAGTAAGAGGTGGATATAGTGTAGTGGCAGTGTTAATAACACACTGTTAGTAATGCACAGGTGGTAGGTTTCATCCATAGCATTGCATTGATGGACGGCATAAGAACTGTGAAAATGACTGGGCATTGCAAGCATGACAGCTGACTCCTGTGTGGAACCAGAGTCTGCCAAGTTCCCCTGAGTTTGTCACACTCCAGGGGGTTTTTGGTTTACATTTCAATTAAAACTATAATTACAGTGAGTCCGTGTTAATGATAGGGTTTGCGTGAAGGTGAGTAATAGGAAGTTCCAGAAAGCAAACTTTTTCAGGGCAAATCCTAGGAACTGTGTGTGTATATGTGTGTAAATTGTACATGTTTATTACTTAAGTGTATATACAAATGTGGAGTTCCATGCTTATTATATGAAATGCTAATGCCTTCACCAAGTCTCAAACAGCACAAGTCTCTTTTACAGTTTTCATTCTTCAACCCACGCTGATATTCCCACATGGCTTTATGACTACACAGCGTTAGGTTCCAGTGACCCATTGCATTCTAAGTTTGATGTAAGCATCATTAGAAACCCTTTGTTGCTATGAATAAGTCTATATCATTGGCACAGGAAAACAAACACACATTTGTGGTCAGACAGTTAATGTCCCTCATTTCAAGTAGTTCAGCAGTCTAAGAGTGTGACTCACCGTGGCCAAAGGGCCGAACATATGGTTTGGCTCAGAGTCTCATACAATGGACCTGGATGGTATATTTTTAGGCGTTTTTTTCCTCGATGAAGGTCCATGATGAGGTGAGCTTGTGTGTTAAAGTTCCGTTTCCACATCCCACCATTGACTCTATCTTAAACGGTTAGCCACTCATTTGTTTTTCCCTTCCCACAAACCTCCCCTGAGATTCCCTGGAAATACCAGTGCCATGGGCTGTAGTCATGGAATGGTTATATTTTCCGACAAACAAGTGAAAGATGAGGAATTTCGATTGTTGTAGATCTTTAGAACTTTTAGAAGATCTTTGTGTTGCTGTAGTTTACAAAGTTCTCAAGTTATATGTTCTTTTTATTCCTGGTTTGTCTCTAGCATCATAGTCTCATTATGAAGATTAGTCTGCCTATTATAAAGCAGTTGGGAACTGGGAACAGCTGGGACTTGAACTTTCTGCTGTAATTACTTCTAGGGACCCCAGGCATGCTGAGATATGTCTGGGTGTGTTTCAGTTTGCAGTGCTTCCTTGCCTTTAAAGTAGATTAATATTAGCAATTTCAAGACATTAAACCATTTGATATATCAATTTTTTTTTATGTTAATGAAGCAAATTATTTTATGCCACTTTTTTCATCATCATCATCATAATGAATTAGATGCCTCATATAAAAACTACAATGGATTAAATGGGCTATGCACATTTCTCCAGATAAATGAATCTCATATTTTTCAAAGAAATCACTTCAAAGTTAAGTCAAAGGCTAACCAAAACAGGAACACAAAATTTCAGTAGGGCATCACACTCTGTCAGGGAACATGTAATTTTTATTTTCACCTTAGTGTTGTGGGCACGTCCCCGCAGGCCTGTCAGGATGTTCAGCTGTTTAGGTTGTCACCTTCGTAATACCTTTCTGTCCATCATGTTGTGACAGCAAATTCACCTCAGGAGTTCGTCTTTTCTGTTCTTTATGTTGCCTAATTCTAATGACTCGTAAAATCTCTGTGGCTTGTTAGAACATATGAATCATGTAAATTAATAACCCTAGCATCAGTCAGCCTTCTCTGTGATGATGATGCTGGAATCCAGAGGTTTGCTCCCTGCTGTGTAGACACAGTACACAGAGACTTGGCGGGTGAGTGTGTTTATCCAGTAACCCTTACCTCCTCAGCCTGTGGACATGAGCACAGTGATTCACTGACCCCACTCATGTTGAGACAAACTGGTGTGTGTAAGGGTAAATACAGATGAGACTGAAACTCAGACGATCCATTACAAACCTGAAGGAGTTTCACGTCACAGAATCATCGCTAGATGGTAGAGCAAGCATTATAATGAACACTCTCTCACTCTAACAGTTATTAATCTTACAGCAGATGCTTTTGGGAAACTGGGGTGTGATGCGTCTGTGATGGCCTACTGACCTCTAAAGATCATGTTCACAATCTGTGTTACTTGCAATAAAACTGAATTTACAAATAACTAATTTACAATAACATTACATACTAGAGCATTTTATTAAATACATGGCAAAAGGTTTTGGTTTTTTTCTGGGGGTTGACAAAACAATCTAAAAACAAGAAATGGGTGTTCAAATGCATTACTCGCTGATCTCACAATATGCAGAAAAAACCCAAAGAAACACCCAGAAAAGAAAAAAAGGCCTTCACATGGGGGTGGGTGCCCTCACATGAAGAAAAGTGAAACAGTTCTTTATGTCGCACACATTCCTATTTCATGGAGAAGCTTTCTTTCCAAATTATGTCAACTCTGCTGGAAAAAAAAAACAACAACCCAAAATACTAGAAACCATCACAGTCCACTACAAATACCACCAGTCTCACATTTAAATACCATTAAATATCTGCAAATAACCATTAAAACCATTACCCTTATTGGTCCTTAAAGGTATCCACTAGACATAACATGCCACTAACAGAAGGCAACAAATTAACAGTACTGAGCCACAGGGATCATTACAGTTCCCATTAAAACCAAATAATTATATGAGGGTTTCTATTGTTTGGGTTTTTTTCCAGCAGTGATGCACTGATGACGTATCGAAATATTAATTCGGAATGCTAATAAATATTTGTACAATATTTTGTGGGTAATATAAGGTGAATGAACATACCTTCCTGACCGTAGACCAGCAAAACCGTGTGAGCGCTGAACACAGACCAGAGTGCCGTCAACACTCGGGCAGCATCCCAGATCAATCCCAGCTTTGCCTTCATGGTTTTCTCACATTGTACGGAAACTTTCACACTCCAAAAGTTTTGTCATCCCTCTGCAACGGATCTACAAATTATAATCTGCTGCAGTATTTCTCACTTCCTCTGACTGTGTGTGTGTGTGCGTGTGTGTGAGAGACAGAGAGAGAGAGAGAGAGAGAGAGAGAGAGAGAGAGAGCAGTATGGGTTGGGCATGAAGAACAGAGCTCACTGTTAACGCTCTCAGTCACCTACACTGGTTATTAGACATCCCCAAATAACACTTTTTTTCCCTTTTCTTTCACTTTTAAACTAATAAAACAGAATGGCGTCGAAACTACTTAATTAGCCAACTTAAGTTTTATTGTGGATGGAGAAGTAGCACACAAGAGGTTTAACATACAGCAGCTAGGAGCTAAACATGGAGATCAGCCATATTATACAGGAGAAAGATCAAAACATGGTCCTTTATGGATATTATTTGCTTTTCTCCACCCGAGCCCACCTTGAGCAGCGATTTAGATCATAGCAAATAAAACAGGAAGTGGTTATATACAGGAACAGACATTTAAACACAAAGTTTCATGTTTCTGTATAAAAAAAAAACCACAAGATGATACACCGCCATCCGCCGGTGTAATATGCAAGCACGGAAGCTGCGAAGCACATACAACACCGGAGCCTATTAACACAACACACAATGTTTATACAATTCATTTCTGCTTTATTCAGCATCATGGTATTTACATTATTGCGTCACGTTTTGTACTACAGAAAATAATAAATAAATACATAAATACATGAAAAACTGCGAGTTACGCAAGTAGCGTAAGTACAGCCAAACGATTGCGCTAGTAACACACACACACACACACACACACACACACACACACACACATACACATATATACACAATACTGTACAAACGTGTTAGGCACATGCAAAGAAATGCTGTTGAGAAAAGATGCCTTCAAAATAATGAAATGAAATGTTTTTACATAAAAAAAATACCGTAAGCAGCAGTAAACCGTAGCAAATGAAACAAAGTCAATATTTGGTGTGACAAAAAAATAAAATTAAATAGTAGTCTCCGACTCAATTAGTGCAGTTTTATAAGGAAAGGAGCAGTAAGTTTTATTGAGCATCTTGCAGAACCAGAGTTCTTCTGGAGACTTTGACTGTCACACTTGCTTCTTATTTTTTCAGCAAAACTCAGCAGCCTTCATTGTGTTTTTTTTGTCTGAAAAGTGGTCTCTAAAATGTTTTTTGTGCTAACAATGTAGAAGCCAGAAAATAAAAATCTATACCAAAGTTTGCGGTAAAAACAACAGGCTGCCTAAGACTTTTGCACAGTACGACAGTATTATATACAATATAACTACTTGTATAATATCGTGTAGGTCCCCCTTGTGCAGACAAAACAGCTTTGATCTGTCAAGGCATGGACTCCACAAGACTTCTGAAGGTGGGCTGTGGATTCTGGCACCAAGACAACAGATCATTTCAAGTGATAGTTCACACCAAAATGAAAATTCTGTCATCAACTACTCACCCTCATGTTGTTCCAAACCTATAAGACTTTCGTTCATCATTGGAACAAAGAAGAAGACATTTTTAATGAAACCTGGGAGATTTCTGTCCCTCCATTTAGGCCTACAGTCCAGTAACCAAATCTTCAAGCTCCAGAAAGTTCATAAAGGCATTGTAAAAGTAATCCATGTGACTCCAGTGGTTTAATCCCAGTTTTATGAAGTGATACGAATGCTTTGTGTTCAAAAAACAAAACAAAACTAAAATTAAGTCTTTATTCACAAAATATCTACAGGCATCTTTGTTACAAAGATTGTTCTATGTGACTTAGATTGTGTACAGTGTCACGCTTCCTCTGCTGTAAACAGGGCAGCACTTCCGGGTCTCGTTAAATCTCAAGAACGCCTGCACTAGCGAGAATGTCAGTGTCACGAAATCCACGGAATGGGGGTTTACAACGGATACAAGTGCAGTAAAAGACTTTTATTAGAGCGAGACAGGCATACAAATCCAAAACGTAAAACAACAGCGTGGTCAAAAACAAGCAATGGGTCAGGTGATCTACAAACAGGAATAAATAGGGTGAGGCTAGAATCAGAATCGAGAACTGAGAAACAAGGTCAAAACCATGAAACAACATGAGAAACCAGGAACAACCGCTTCGTAAGGAGATTTACACTTAAGCTATGCACATTGCAAAGAGACACGAGGGGTTTAAATAACAAACGTAATCAGAGATGAAACACAGGACAGCTGAAACCAATGTTGACACACCTACGGGAAACATCCAATGACAGGACAGGGCCGGCGACAGGACAAAAAACATAACAAAAGCACATGTAGAAAGTAAACAAAATCAATGTCACTGAAGACCCAAAAGGGTGCATTCGCTAAGAGCTCGCACATCGGCTCGCGCTTTGAGCTCGCGCATCAAACCCGCGCTTTCGGTCTCTGAGCACGCTGCATACTACAGAGCTAGCTCGAGGGGAAATCTTGACAGTCAGCAACTAAATATACTAACAGTCCTAAGGAATATTTCAAATAAACTTGTAATGCTTGACATACTTATTTTCATTTGCTCTCTCCAGTGACTCAGTTGTTTCCTAATTTTATCACACCTTGTTCCCTGGGGTATAAATACAAGGTAGCACACATAAAATATCTTTGTCATCCATTAGCATGGGGAAACCCAAATAAATTGCAACACAAAAGAGACAGATGGTTGTTGATCCAAATGAATAAGGCAATGAATAAAAAAAATATATATACATCAGCATTTAAAATATCATTAACCATAATAAGAGCCATAACAGAGGAGTTTCACATGAATGAAACAGTTTACCAGGACCCATGAGCACACTGCTCCTCACACAGTGAGGAGGAGGGTGAAGAAGAGGAAAAACAAGCACAAAGATAATTACATTTACGGCATTTGGCAGACTCCCTTACCCAGTGTCACTTACATTTACCTAATTTATAGAGCAATTGCAGGTTAAGGGCCTTGCTCAAGGGCCCAACAGTGGCGGGGTTTGAACTCACACTCTTCTGCTCAGTGCCCAATATCTTAACCACTGAGCTACCACCACTCACAGGTTTAATGTGCATGACTCTTTTTTGATTCTTTTGGTTTCAAAGTCATCAACTTTAGGGCTGTTTTGTGGTTATTGTTTCAGGGACTCTTGTGATTGAAGGCATCATGAATTCTGCTAGGTACCAAAACTTGGTTGCCGGGAAGCTCTGACCAAATAAACACAGAAATAGGTAAAGAAATACAAAATCAGTATTCTTGCAATGACCATATCAGTGTGTGGATTTGAACCCTACCGAAAACCTTTGGTCTGGTCTAAACTGAGAAATACATTTGCACAAGCCAAAATATTCTGCATGGTGGAGTGGACCATGATCCCTCAACTTGTGTCTCCAACCTTCTTACAGATTACAGGGAGAGATTATTATTATTACCCCCCAAATTATTCAGTTTGAATTAAATTGAATTAATTTCAGTTTAAATTTAATTAAAGATTTCACCTCCTTAAGGGGCTGCAATTGCCCTGGCAATGTTCCAGTTACAGAGTGCCTGTTTTGGAAATTCCCAGTACAAATGAAGTTGCATGGAATGTACTGAACATGTGGCCTTTCTCTAAAATGACAAATTAATAGGGTAATTCTATGGTGCTGTGACACATTTGTAACAGATGAATCTGGTTGGAAATGCACATTATTGGGGTACTTGCATGACTAGTTTTCAATCTGTTATCATTAATCTATGTTGCCCTCTATAGGGCAAATGAAAAATTTGTTGACGCAAGTGTAGAATTGCTGAATTTCACAATTCCTTTAATTGCTAAAATAATATTATTAATAATATATAGATAAACAAATGAATATATATACAAACTTGAATATCGAACATTTTTATTTGATATTCTTTTAAATCGACATTAACCTATAAGTGATCCAGATATTTTTGTGTACTGCTATTTCAGAGAGGTCCTCGGAGAGGATGCGTAGCACTCTCATTCAGAAAGGATTAACACACTAACAATTTTCCATGTACACACTGACATTCTGGATAATGGTGACATTAAGGCTCTTGTTGTAGTATATCATTGTAATCAACACATATTCTCTGCTTGTGTGTAAAGTCACAGTGCATGTCACACTGCTTAAAATTTCAGTACCTACAATATAAAATGCTTCCGATGTCTCTGTCTTCATGTCAGATGGGGATTGTCATCCTGAAAGAGAACTGTCCATGCTTCATCATAGTAGAAAGGTGAGACAGGGTCTGTGGACAGGGTATAAAGGAGAATGTCATCTGTGGCATACTCAGGGCAATCATACAGTATGTCATTGCTGACCAAATCAAACATTGTTCTGAGACATAAAATATTAAACACACTTCTAACTAACAAAAGTCTATCTGGTTTGAGTTTATCATTTTTCTGCAGGAAGCACTGGAATGGGAAATGAGAAACTGGATAATTTTGGGCATTTAAAGGTCAGATACCAGACTGAGTGAATATAAATCATATTCTGCATGTTGAACAGATGAGCTATTCTCAGAAGTTATGAACTGAATTATTTGATAAAGATATTTGTTGAATATTCTAGCTTCCAGTATATGGTTGAAAATTGCTTCAGTGAGAGCAGAATAAGAAGATCAAGACATATTTAAAAAAAATAAGATTTTGCTCCATGTATCATAAATGAAAGAAAGGAGAGAGGCTAGTTGCTTCCTATATTGCAATATGCATTTCCCAAAATCATCATGGCTATAAAATAAACAGATAGAGACAGCATCATCTTTCTACTTCCCAGTAATTATTCAGAGAAACTCAGCAAATGTTGATTCATCATCATATAAAGTTTGTCCACATAAATGACTACACACAAATAAAGTATATAGGCGTCATGCTGTTGCTGTAAATCGAAATATTTCATTTTGAAATACAAGCAAAGCAAGAGTACCTGAGGATCACTACTTGAAACAAGATGACTCAATTCTAATCCATTTGCAAGATGCACAAACAACATGGGACTAACTGATACAGTGCTGTGAAAAATAATTTAAAAATCTGATTTCTTCTCTTTTTGTGTATATCTCCCACTGAATTGCTTCATAAATTAAAACAAAATCTAAGATAAAACAAAGGCAACCTGAGTAAACACAAAGTACAGTTTTTAATGTTAATGTTATTTATCGAAACAAAACAGGTATCCAATACCAACTGGGCTTGTGTGAAAATGTATTTGCCCCTGTATTTACTAATTCCCCAAATATATGAAACTGCATTCATAATGTTGTTCAGCTGGACAAGGTGCAATCAGGCCTGATTACTGCAAACACTGTTCAATCAAATCAACACTTAAATAAAACTTTTCAACAGCATGAAGTTGGTTATAAGGTCTTACCCAGTAACACACTATGCCAAAATTGAAAGATTTTCCAGAAATTATGAAGAAGGTGGTGATTGAAATGCATCAGTCTGGGATGGGTTACAAAGCTATTTCAAAGGCTCTGGGCTCCAAAGAACCACAATGAGAGCCATGATCCTTTACAGTAGTACAGTTTTACATCACTATTACAGTAATGAACCTTCTCAGAAGTGGCCATCCTCCGAAAATTCCTGTTCATGACTCCATTATCAGAAAGTCACTGGGCAAAAATGGCATCCATGTAAGGGTGGCGAGGTGATAACCACTACTAACCCATAAGAACATTAAGGCTTGTCTGAATTTTGCCAAAACACACCTTTTGGGAGAATGCTCTGTGGACTGATTAGTCGAAAGTGGAACTGTTTGGAAGACAGTTACATCTATCATATCCTGTTACATCTATCATAAACGAAACACAGAATTTCTGTTATGGTGTGGGGATGCTTTGTTCTTTTAGGGCCTGGGCATCTTGCAATAATTGATGGAAACATGAATTCTGCTCTCTACCAAAAAATCCTAAAGGAGAATGTCCGGTCTTTAGTCCGTAAGTTAAAACTCAAGCGCAAATGGATTATGCAGCAAGACAATGATCCAAAACATAGGCGTATGTCCACCTCTGAATGGCTCAGAGTGTGGCTTTTGGAGTAGCCTAGTCAAAGTCCAGACTGTCCCTGAAGTAAAACAGTTCTGCAGTGGGCTAAAATTCCAACGCATTGCTGTGAAAGGCTGATCTCCAGTTATCAGAAGCATTAAGTCTTAAGTTTAAGGATGCTAGTTTAAGGATGAAAGCTTTTCACGTGTGATAGGTGTTGGATAACGTTTTTTTTTTTTTTGCTTCAATAACAACAATAAAAATAAATGTGTTTACTCGGGTTGCCTTTGTTTTATGTTCTATTTCATCAGAAGAAATCAAATACTTTTTCACAGCACTGTACATCGAACTAGAAAAAAAGCACATGATTTAGGGAGAAAAGCGCTGGACAAGGTGATTCTTTAATTGGTTTTTAACATAAGCTACTGAATATTCAACTCTAAATGTAAGCTAACAATACACTACCCTAAAAATGCACAAAAATGTACATAAAATACTATGTGCTGTTGTTGCTTTATGCACTATTAGTCACCACTTAGTGAAGATAACAAAAAAGGAAAGACATAAGCACTGACTGCACTTAAAAAAGATTTTAATATAATGGAGGTAGTGAAGTTAAGAAGGTAGTGTACCATATCACATTTAAAATTTACTCTCAGACATTGATTCAGAAACATCCTGAACAGAAACCTCTTTTTCTTCTGAGATGTTCTCTTTCCGAAAAAAAAGAATATACATTGATCATATGCATGACATGGTTGACATTTTCTCTAGCTTTCACTCTAAAGCCCTTCTCATACCTTGTTTTTATTACTGATGACTCTAAGGCTGTTTGCAAAATGACATGCTGCATACAAGTCATCTGTAAGTAACAAAATTGAGCTCCAATAACTAGAAAACAAGATAAATATAACAAACATTAGACTAGTCGAGTTGGAAGTAACAAGTATAAGCCAAGCTCTGTTACAAACAAACTACACTACTTTTTATTTCACTTACATATACTTACACCTTTCTTTTTTTTTCTTTTCTTTTTTTAAATGATTGTTTTCAATAATATTTTTAAGAGAATGTATGATGGACCTTTTTGGGCATCCAGTTCAAAGTGGTATTAGGAAACATGATAAAATGACTTGCACATTAAACAGTACATCTCAAGTGACTCATACTGCAACCAGCAGAGAGGTAAGAATAGACACTGAAGGTACATCGGGGCAAACAACAAAGCACTGCCTTGGTTTGAATTTCCAAAAATCAATATTAAAGTGTAAAACCTAATGGACTACAAGTACTCCACAAAAGCAGTGTGTCTTATACAAGGACAAACCTACATTATTATTTTAGGAAAGTAATCCAAGTTAAAAGCTGTATACTGGGATTTTAATATATCTGATCTCTATCCACTGCATCTGTAGTGCAACTGCAACTGCCACATACAATAATGGCAACATGTTTGCCTGTACTGAGAAAAGACAGAAAACGTTACATACTTGAGTTTACTTGAAACTCTTTTATAATAGAAGATTATAATGGAAGGGCAGTTTTTTGGTCAATAAATGATTAAAATGTGAAACTATATAACATGAAATGAGACAGACATGAGATAGAAAGCAGGTCTTACAAGAGCTGTTCTTATCAAGTGACACATGATCTTACTCAATTCATAGTGGAAGATTAAAATTTACTTAAGTAATAGTTTAAAAATGTGCTAAACGTTAACGTTTTTAACTGATCAAATTAGATTAATGTCATGTTTTCATGTGAAAAGTAACGTTTATTACTTTTCAAAAACTGTTAGATGATCCAAAACAATGGGCATTAATATGGAGTTAGTTCCCCCTTTGCTGTTATAATAACCTCCATAACTTGGTCTGGGCATTAGGGGCTTTAGCCACGAAGATTTTCTTCTCAGCCATGAATAATTCTCCACTTGGAGTACTTTGTCACTACATAACTGAACGTCAGTAAAAGAAGACGGCAATGTTGTGATTTTTTACAAATAAAAAGATTGAAACTGAAACACTAACATCCTCTCATTTCGAGCAGGACAACAAGGTGTGTAAATGAGTTCCAGTTGACGTGAATATGATATGAGCAGAGCATAACGACAGCTAACATACTCTGCATGGCACTGTAGCAGCTAAACCTCTCTCCTTGGATAGCAAGACCAAACTACCCTAGTCCCGAGTTAGATAGCCAAAAAAGTTTGATATTTTATCAGTCAGGTAGTCAGGCACAAAGTGTTCGCTACCTGAGGCAAGTTTTATGATAAATCCAACATTTTGTCCAATTTTCACATTTTTAAGCAATTAGCCCTCACATGCAAGAAATAAAATCTGCATGGAAACAGTCTATTAAAAATTTGTCTATTTTAAAAGGTAAATTTTCATTTTCAAAAAGGTTTTGATGAAGAAGACTCTTGGCTCATTCCTGCATGATTAACATTCCAGCTAATGCCTCTGACAAACAACACTTTTTTAGGAAAGCTTTCCACTAGATTTTGGAGCATGGCTGTAGGGATTTGCTCATTCAGCCACAAGAGCATTAGTGAGGTCGGGCACTGATGTCAGGAGAGGAGGCCTGGCATGAAGGTGGTTTTCTAGTTAATCTCAAAGGTGTTCAGTGGGGTTGAGGTCAGGGCTCTGCGCAGGCCAATTGAGTGCTTCCAAACCAAACTTGGCAAACCATGTCATCATAAACCTCACTTAGTTCTCAGGGGCATGGTCATGCTGGAACAGATTTATGCCTTTTAGCTCCAGTGAAGCGAAATATTAATGCTACCGAATACATACTAGAAGACATACTAGACAATTGTTTGTTTCCAAGTTTGTGGCCACAGTTTGATGAAGACCCATGTATGTGTGTTATGGCCAGGTGTCCACATACTTTTGGCCACACTTTCCACTCCTGGCTGTATGTGTGTCATCCTGGTTGTATGTGTGTATATCCATTCCTCCACTGGCCAATGCTGCTCTGGCTCTCATTCAGCAGAGCTGCTATGATATGCTCTATAGAACAGTAGTTCCAAAAGTGCAGGCCGTGAAGCATAGCCAGTATGTCTATTTTTCGTATTTTGTTATAGTACTGGAAATTGCATCCCAACATTATCAAAGTTGTTATATTTATTATTGTTTATATTATTGTTTATTATTGTGTTATTATTAAAGTTTTTATAGTTATTAGTCAGTGAATTGGGTTCAAAACAAACTTCAATAACACAAAACAAGCAGCCCTATAACTAATGTCAACTTAGACCAGTTTAGGAATAAAAAGCTCTCGAGCTCTAGTAAACAGCCTTGATATTATTATCCACATTGTATAATAAGATTAATATATGAATAGTTGGATTACGAGGGTTTTGTGAAATGTAATTTTAAAGTTAAACGGTCCCTGGCTGCAAAACAAGTTTGAGAACCGCTACTATAGAGGAACAATGCCATTTACATTTCAATCTGTAGGTGATGATGACATATAAGGAGTTTATAGGTGGATGATTTACATTAACGGCCTATCTGCCACATGCAAAAAAAGTCTTTCTTTGTCTACTGAGCATGATGATCAATTTTGACCTATTTGTGACTTGCTTTGCCTTAGTTTCATTAGTATTACTTTCTCTTCATTAATTATCATAATAAAGTATGTAATGATTTCCTATGAGGATGGATAAGCAACAACAACATCTTGGAGCAACGATAACTGTATTTTTAAACACATGCTAAGCTATTTATACTCCTCAGTAACCTTATGTGTTTGTCTCTTCTCTCAAGTGCACACATACACACAATATTGAATTTGAGGTGCAAGGTTGCACAACATAATCCTTGCCTTTTTCAAATCGAATAAAATTGAGTGCACACCGACGATCATTTATCTTGTCTGGATAAATAAGTTAATCTGTAATCGGGACTCCCATGGCACAGCTCAAATGTATTTCTGCAAGAGAGTGCATCTGTCTCTCTCTCTGTTTAATGTGATACAGACACCCCAGGCGTCACAAGAGTAACCTAAACGAATGATGAACCACAGTACAGTACTTCATAAAAGTGGCGATTGAATTGGCTGTCTGTGCGAATGTTGGCTGGGGTGATATCTTCATTTCTGCAACGTTGCTCCATGACCTGCTGAAATAATATATTTGCATAACACTGCAGTGTCAGCAAAGTAAAAGCATGTGTCTCTGTATCCCTGTTCCTCAAAAATAGAAAAGTGTTTTTGTTTTTTAAATATAGTTTTCTTTATATAGTTACAAATGTACATCTCTGTTAATGGAGTATTTCACGATATTTTTGGTGAAACTTCTAAATGTTTAATGTGGATAACACAGACAGACACCGTACTGGTCTCTGTCTGAGTTAAATAATATGCAAACATTGATGTTTGTACTAAACATCAATGTTTGCATATTATTTAACTGTTATTTGGTTGCCTCCATGTGACTTGCCTTGACTTATTTGAGGTGGGGGTGGTGGGTATATGGTATATGTGTCACTTGTACAAATGGCAGTGGCATCGTTGGGGTCTCCTTGTAACTTCTGATCTCCTGATAAAAGGGCGAATGCTTCTTCTGTTGTGCCCCATGAGCCCCTGAATATCTGACCGTTTTTTGACCTCGTGAGGACATTTGGTCCCCAAAAGGAATATTGCTAAAAAAAACTTATAACAAAACTGCAGCTTTTATTAAAAAATAAACAAATAAAAGAAAAACTTTCCTTTTGGTCATTGAGGTTAATGTTAGGGTTAGATTTAGATGTAGGCATAGCATACATTTGCTGCATACTGTCTATATATAAGGATAGTAAAACAAATGTGTGTGTGTGTGTGTGTGTGTGTGTACGCGCGAGTGCATGCTGGCGAATGTTTGCACATGATCCTTTTAGCATGATTACAATACTGAACAATAAAACATCAATGCACTCACCTTAAAATTGTTTTCATCAGGATTCCAACTGTGAAAGTAGGTCAGGCCAGGGGATATTTCAGGAAAAAACTGTTCAGCACAGGGTAAAATTAAATTAATATCAGAAATGTGAATGTATTAGTGCTGGACTATCTGCAGTTGCCGTTCTGGCTGTAGGGCACAACTGTACAATAGGTGGCTGAGTTCACATTCAAACCAGCTGCAGGTGCCTATTCAGGAATCAGAAGGTATCCTCCTGTGTGCTATATTCTAAAAAGATTAGCCCAAACCCAGGCCACCTTTGGCCATGTGTGAAAATGTTAATATTTCCTCACTTCTGAACTGGCTGCTTAAAAGCTTCTCAATAAAGGTCTGATAAGGGAACATGATGAACTGTGATCTTGTGCAGAGGCAGGTGCTTGGCTGGGTGATAACCTCATTGGCCTTAAAGTCTCAAAATTCCCACATTGAATTCCCTGGTTTTTAATCAACTGGCATTTCTATAGTGGCTTTATCATTTCTCTAGTTCCAAATACTCAAGGGATTTGGTGAAAAACAATTATTTGCCTACAATATTATAGTGAATATTAAACTACATATTGTAAGCTAGATAGATGACACGGTGGCTTTGTGGTTAGCACGTTTGCCTCACACCTCTGGTGTTGGAATCCCACTTCCGCCTTGTTTGCACAGAGTTTGCATGTTCTCCCTGTGCTTCACTGGGCTTCCTCCAGGTACTCCGGTATCCCCAGCCTTGTACCCCAAGTTCCCTGGGATAGTCTCCAGGCTCCCTGTGACCCTGTGTATGATAAGATGTCCAGAAAATGGATTGATGGATGGATAAGCTAGATACTTCCTAAGCCAAAATGCTTCTTCAAGGTTTCTTTTGATAGGTAAGGGTTTTTCGCTTCATAAATGGTACCTACTCAGAACACTCTCTGAAAGGGAAACTACTAAGGACTTCACTAGACGGACGAACTGAAAAATGTTTAGATGTAACTTTTTATCTGCTGGAATCTTCATATACTATGTACACTATGGCATGTTAATATGTTTTGGGGCAGCATGGTGGCACAGTGTGTAGCGTTGCTGCCTTACAGATCCAAGGTCCTCGGTTTGATCCAGAGCTTGGATTACAGTTAGCAGTGCTTCCCAGTTTCTTTCCTCCCACATCACAAAAACATGCCAGTTCATTCATCAGGAACAGTTTCATCCTGGTCTGGATTGCCACGAATTCGTCGCCCTATCTGGGAACACTAGGTGTGAGGCAGAGAGTCAATCACAGGGAACGATTCACACTTCCAGGAAATTTAGCAAAGCTAATTCTCCTACATGCATGGGAATGCAGCAGAACCTGGAGGAAACCAATGAGGAGAACATTCCGAGCTCAGAGAAAACCTCTGAATGAGAAATTAGTAAAGGTGTGTACTTTTACTTTTAATTGAAATTTTCCCACAGACCATTGCTTGAGTATCTTGAGTTCTGTTTAAGGATTGCCAAATCCATGTGTCGCACTTTATTTTTTTTATAAGACATCACTAGCCTGTGTGATAAAAATATATATATATAAATAAAAAATGCACTCCTTTTCCTTCTGACTAAAGAGTCGTGTTTGATGTTGGCAGAGGTCTTGTGCAGACGGTTATAATAAATTCTCCAGTACGCCACACGGAGGCGTTAATGGCCTGCTTCATGCCGCACATACCAAGACGGCAGAAAGTCCGCTGGCGGAGAAACAGTCCAGGTTTGAACTGTTTATGCGGACGCCAGTCTTGACGCGCTCACTTGGTGCGACTCTGCGCTCAGCTTCGCTTTGAAACTCGTGGATCGATGGCCGGGAGTCTGCAGCCGACACATCTGCTCTACCGGACCTTCTCGCATGATCTGCGCCTGTTTCCCGAACTGGACTAAAAAGAAAGAAGCGGAAAATGAAGGCGTGTGCGATTATCCTGATTCTGGTCGTTCACATTCACGCCGACAGCGTAGAGGGACCTACAGGTAAAGTCCCGGTTGTGGACTGCGCACTTTCCAAAAGTTGCTCTTCTGTTTGCAGGTGAAGGAGCCAGAGCAGTACAGCGGTCCTCCATTTAGTCCCACAGCGCTTTGGTTTGTTTTCGACATTGTGCCGAACTTTTGGGCTCAGCCTGGGGGAGATGAAGTCAGGCTGCAGTCTCAGTGTAGAGCTGTGTGATTAAAGAATCCTTACGGATACAGAATTCCTCGCGTGCGCAGCTACTGCTGCTGCTGCTCTTGTTGTTGTTGTTGTTTTGTTCGATAAAATTAAGATTTTTTTTTAAAAGTAGTGGCATGTAATAAAGGTGCACTATTTCAACGGCTATGGACGAGGGTGATACCAGTCGGAATTTCTCTCTCTCTCTCTCTCTCTCACACACACACACACACCCTCTCTCTCTCGCTCTCTCTCTCTCTCTCTCTCTCTCTCTCTCTCTCTCTCTCTCTCTCTCTCTCTCACACACACACACACCCTCTCTCTCTCTCTCTCTCTCTCTCTCTCTCTTTCTCTTTATTTATTTATTTATTTATTATTTTTTTTAAAGCAAGCCTTCAGAAGTCCTTGCGTGGAAAAAAACGCAGACCTTTTCATTTCCGTGTCAGCTTTTAATGCGTTATCAGTTCTCATGTGGTGTTGTGGACTGGCTCATGTTCTAGATTATTATTATTATTATTATTATTATTATTATTATTATGAATGTGTAGTGAGTAAAATGCTTTATACGATTTGCTATAATGACCCCCCCTCCAATAATTCCAAATATAGCCCAACTAATCCGGATAAACTTAGTTGAATTTGAACTTGATAGTTTGTTATAACAGAGTTTAATTCGCATTGTTGTTTCATGTAACACATTTTCTAAAGCGAAACGAACGCCTCTCAGTCTCCCGTGTAAAACCGGGAGAATTCGAGGTTGCTGCTCCAGTACCGGACTTTATTTCTGTGCCAGAGTGTAAATGCTGTGCTTCATGATGGCTCAGATTGTCCTGTTTGTCTTTGTGTGTGTAGTGTTGCTGCTCAAACATCTGGGGAATTGAAACCCTTGGTGCGTGGCGCCAAAACTGATTAACGCGCTAAGTCGGAAATAGCTATCAAAATTATAAGTCTCAATTATAGCTCTAGTAAGAGCTATTACTACAGCTTTACTCATTTGGCTGACGTTTTTTTTTTTTTTTTTTTTTAAATCCAAAGCAATTTATAATCGAGACAGGATACAACTGAGCTGTTGAGGGATTTGAGCTCACAACCTTACTCTGAGTAGCCTCATAACCAGTGAATCAACCTTCGAGATAGAGGCTACACAGACTGAGTGAAAGGCGAGCTGCTCATGAATCCTCCAAAATAATGTAACCAACTAACTAAACAAACCAATAAATAAACAACGTCTCCCCCAGAATTCGTAATCAGCTCGGTTCAGCTTCTCAAAATTGTGAAAACCCACAAACAAAATGTCTGCATGTTATTAGATAGATGTTAGTTGCTGCCCGCAAGACTTTTGGCCTCCTTTACACTTACAGTAGTTGTGTCTTGCATTAAATATATTATTTATTGATTATTCACATAAAAATGCGGCTGTGAATTCACCCAACACTGTTCAATCATTTCAGTCTGAACCCAAAACCACTTCCCAAGGTCTGAGACACATTTTAATCCATATTCATGTAAATGCTTTGAATATCAAGCTCCTTCCATTGAATACACACATGGACGATGGCGTTAAACAATTTTAAAACACCACAGAAAAGTGTGCTTTCCCCCCCCAAGCAGTACAAAACAACTGTAAACAAGGGGCCACACAGGAAATTGATGCTTGAGATTAATGAGCTGATTAGCATATTAATGCATAATACAGCACTGGGATTTCAATCTAGTGAACCAGAGAGGTTTTTGACTACTAGTGTTAATGCATTTTATTAAACTCTTATTAGGCTCCAGGCCAGGCACAGGACTATTGTGAATAGGTGCAAAGGAAACATAAAACATCCCTGGAGGTTTTCTGAGAATATGTTTACTTTATAGCTACACCAAGCTACATTAGTACAGACCTTTGTGTGCTATCTCTAGAGAGAAGTGCTGTACAGCTCATAACACGTTTCCCACTTAGCCACAAAGCTTATAGTTGGTCTCGCCTGAGCAACTTGACAAACAGTCATGATTCGTCTGAGGAGGTTATCGATTTTCAGTTAGCAAAATGGCTTCCATTTAGCAAGCTGTCAAACCTCAGTGGTGTGAGTGTGTGTTTGTGCGTTTGTGTGTGTGTGCGTGTCTGTTGCTGGGTGGGAGTGTTCCGATTGTAATTAGAACATCTTATCCTATTAACATCTCCAACACCCAGATCCTCACTTGTTGCTTTGTTATGGTGTAATCCACTTGTATTGTATGCGCTTGCAATTTCTGTCTGAGTGTTTTGTGTGGTCTGTTCTAACATGATCTCAAATTATGCTGAGACTGTCATTTGTCTCTCTTATCAACATACTCCCTGAAGACCAGTGATAAATCCATCTATGATTTAGTATCAGAATGAATTGAATATTCCTGATCATACTTCTGTAGGTTGCTTTGGATAAGGGTGTCTGCCAAATGACATAAATGTAAATGACTCTATTTTTATTAGGTTCATGTTCATCTGTTACGATGGAATGACTGCAGTGACCCTTGAGCAATGATACATGAAAATGCTTTATATATAAAAAGAAAAAACAGAAAAGAAAAATATGCAAAGAAAAGAAAAAAAGAAGAAAAAAAAACCTTATTGTCTTCCACAGTTTTCATGATGGACCATCTGAGGTATGTTTCAAATATAAAGAAAGCACTTTTTTTCACTCATAGGTAGCCCACTAAAATGCTTTCACACAGCCCTTTTTTTTGTAAATTCTGAATTGCAGTGGGATCAAAAATTACCCCACTCATCTTCTTCTGTTCTGAAGGGCTTTTTATTCATCCGCAATTCTCCTCACTGTGGCCAAAGATGCTGGCGTAATCCTCTTCGTCATACAACAATACAAAATCATCTGGGTGAACGTGGACTGTAATGAGGGGGATCATTAAGATGAATAATGTGAATTATGGAAATAATTAAAATCCATGAAGATGATTAAAAGCATTAGGATGGAAAAGTGAGAAAGTGCATGGGCCATGCATGTCCTGTCTGAGATTTGCACAACAAGGGGTCTTTTTAATCTGCTTTTGTGACAGCAGCATATGAACAAACACTTTGCATCTGTGAAAGTCTATTATGATTAGCTGAGTCTCACCTGTCATCAGTCTGAAATCTCGGGAAAAAAATAGTAAACAGTGTTTTGCAGAGTGAAAATTATGGACCTCAGAATTGCACGGTTATTGTTTCAATTCCTGCAGGCTTATGCGTAAAATCTTTTATAAGTTATTATCTTTTAGCTCTGTATAACTTTAAAAGTTTTAAAACAGTTAATTTTCTCCCTTAGGCAGTGGAATGTTGTGTTATCCATCATCAGACTCATGTTATATTGTTGTTTCCAGAGGGGACTTCATTTAGTTGTAGTCTTAAATCCGTGCTTTATTTGATGTTGTATTTGTTATCGTGTGGTATGCTTTTCAGGATCTGTTTTGTATATTCAAGGATAAAATTATGAAAATTCTAGAGGGAGCAGATGGATGGCTCAAGGACATGAAAGAAAACTGTTTGCATACTTCTTAAAATTGGTTGTCCCAATCCTCAGAAGGAACAACATGCACACCCACAGGCCATCTGTCCTTCTCAATACAAGGTCACATTTTTCAAATGGTATTGTAAGTGGAAGTGTGACATCACGTGATTCGTTAAGGGATAGGCATCCTATGGTTGTTTGTTCAGGAGGCTGCTATTGTACCGTCTACATGCAGGCACATGTGCGGGGAAAAAAAGCTGTGTGTGAATGGCCATGAGACAAAGCTGGTGGGATTTCCTGGATGGATGACTTGATGCCAACCCTGCATGTCTAAACCTCTACACAGACAGAATGACGCCCAGGGGTGGAGTAGGATTCCATAGGATTCCTGCTTAGAAGTTAACACCAAAAGCATAAAGAGCGCTTTACACTGTGTCTCATTCACACACACACCAACAGTAGCAGAGCTGCCATACAAGGCGCTAGCTTGCCATCGGGAGCAATTTGGGGTTCAGTGTCTTGCCCAAGGACACTTCGGCATGTGGAGTCACCCAGGCTGGGAATCGAACCACCAACCCTACGATTAGTGGACAACCCACTCTACCAACTGCGCCACAGTCGCCCCTTGTTCTGATTGTAGAGTACCTTTAGAAAGAGTGATAAGTGCAGGGTGATTTGTATTGTTTTCGCCTTTAATCTTTAATAACTGCTTGTTATTGTTACCTCTGAATTTCCCTGCACAGGGTGAGCTGTGATGACCTTACTTTTGTTTATCTTCTAGCATTCAGTAATACCTGCTATTGCTGCCAGAGTAACAAATGAGCAGTGTCAGAAAGAGTTTGAAAGCAGCAGCTGAGAAAGGCTGCACTATAAGATCTGAAGGAGTCCATCTCCTGCCGACAACATTTTCTTTGGACTGCTCTTGGGAGGGGAAGGGGGACAGCCAGAGGGCTGTTGTTTTTTTTCTCTCCCAAATAGCAGTTCAACACTGAGTCACCTCTGATGGGAAAGGAGTGAAAATTACATGAGTGACCGGGACCTGGCCTTTCTTTATTGTCTGTGGAACGATTGCTTAATTCCTCTGTGATTTATTGATGGTTTTGAAAAGCAGTTCCGTTTTGAGAGGCCCTTATGGAAAACCGTTTCAGAGGGCTGCACGAGAGGAATGAAGGCTGCTGCTTGGATGAAGACATTGAATTAAAAAAAATTTTTTTTTTTACTCACAGTAGACCAGCATGACATTTGGAGTGTTTTGCTTGCTCTGAAATCCTCAAAACCCAGAGCACTTTATTATGGCAGGAGAGCTGAGGTGGACTGGGGTGTGTACACTGACTTTTTTCTCAGCTCAGATCAATGTTAATGTGCAGCACTGTGGAGCTCTACCAGTTCCCGGCTGTGTTCAAAGAGCAGCTTTAAATCAAACATTACCATTTGTGCTTTAGAAATTGGATTCCTCTCCATTATTTATGATTTGAATGCTGCTTGCCACAGGTCTGCTGGGGTTTTTTGGGGGGCTATTTTCCATTCATGTTTAACTATTGCTTAGTTAGCTTACCTGTTTACCTTAACACAATTTGGACTATTTACATAGTATTTGCTGAAATGCTGAGTACATCTGTACAGTAAAAATTTAAAGTAAAGATTGAAATAAATTAAAATTAATGTTTGCAAAGTAGGTCTTGGCTGTATGACCAAATTATTATATGACTATATTTTTCACATTATTGAAGGCATTACAGCATTACAGAATTTGTAATTTCCCAAAACAACTTACATGAAAAGTGTATGACACAAGGACAGAAACACTGGTTGTAGCTTCAGGTGAGACACAAGCCACTGACATCTGACTTTTCAAATATTCTCCAGATAATAACTCTTGTCTGTCTGCTGTGAGATTTTTTTTCTCACTGGTTTCGCATGATGTCTTTTTCACATGCACTAACTGCCTGTTACCTCAGTTCCTCCTCCCAAAAAAGTGATTTGTTAAACTAATAAGACAACATGCCAGTGTTTTTCTTTATTTAAAGTTGACCTTTTCTGCTTTCCCTTGCTTGCACACACATAGTCCCAAGCTGGATAGAAGCGTACTGCTAAATGAATAAAATGTAAAATGTAAGTTTAACTTTCCAGATTGACCAGAGTAAATCTAAAGCACAACAAGAAGATCATTATTGTTTTAATAACTCTAAAAATGTAGTAAAAGTGTTGCACACAGGGGAAAACACACAGTCTCATTAATCATGAAGCTATCATATTGGTGAGAACAGTTTATGAACATAGACTTAATGGCCAATTTGAAGCATAACAGTGTTTAGTAAAATACAAATTTGCTAAAATCAACAAATATGACATGATGAACATCTTTTGTCAAAATTGTTTTGAGGTACATAATCTGTAATTATCTTGATAACAAGATTAAATCATTGTGTCTTTTTTTCTACATTTTGTTAAATAACTGGTTGTATAATAATACTGTTGTACCATTTCAGCACTACTGGTGTTGTTGACCCAGAAGTTCTTTGTTGCTGTGACATAACACTGATTTGATCTGTTAGTGTAGCTCTATACTGGGCTATGAATTTGTCCACATTAAGTTTTCATAGCAAATTCTTTTACATTTTTGCAAAGAACAATTTTTAATATGTAATGGAAAAATACTGTTGCATTGGAGAAATGCATAGCTTTATGTGAGTCAGTACAGGTTTATAATGTATACTGGTATGCCTTGTCTGTGTTCTGCTACCAGAAGCATGAGGGTATGAGGGCCAGCAGAGATACAAGTGCTGTGCTGCAGTCTTTTTTTTTTTTTTACGCTTATTTTTTTTTTTTTTTTTTTTTTCTCCAGCCATTTTTTTTTCTTTGTTTTTTTTTGGAAATTATTACAACAATGTATGATAGTCAGGAGGAACCCCTGTGAACTCTGAGGGAAAAATTGCTGTAAGAAAATCCTTTGAGGGTTATGAAATAATTGCAAATTATATGCTTCGTTGTATTGCGGTGTCCTCGATGGTAACCAGGGAATGGTAAAAGAACAGTCTCTCAACCCTCTCAAGCTCTCAGAGTCCAGAGAACTGTACCTTAAAAAATCCTTTGTTTCTCTATGAAAAAATGAAAACAAATATTAAAATATAATTACTTTTAGTAGGTTATTTTTAGTTGCATTGCTTGCTGCTTAAAGGTCCTTTCACACTGAGCGCAACGTGATAAAGTGAAGTAAATCGCATACAAACTGTGCTTTGACACCGAACGCAAAACGATTGATTGCCTTCAGCTAATTCATGCTTGCAAGATAGGTGGTGCTGACCGAGAATGCATTTTACGCCTACTAGGTGGTGCAACCCACTATTCAGCTGATCGGCCTATTGTCTTTGACCATCAAGAAGAAGAATCAGTTAAATGTTGGCATATAGCAACACAGCACAAACTCTTAAGTACTGTTAAAACTTTTCTTATTGTATGTGTATTCAATAAGAAAGGGAGGCCGAAAGTTTTTTGTGTTTTTTGAACACACCATCAAGCTGTTTTAGTATGAATGAAATAAAGTGAAATATGTATGTGATTGGGCCCTGCGATGGACTGGCACCCTGTCCAGGGTGTACCCCGCGTTGTGCCCGGGGATTGGCTCCAGGTTCCCCCGCGACCCTGAAGAAGGAGTAAGCGGTAGAAGATGGATGGATGGATGGATGGATGGATGGATAATGCAATAACACAGTAGTGGGACAAAACCCATTTATTTGTGCAAGAAAATAAAATAAAATAAAAGTTAAAAAAATCTAAAAGTATAAAATATAAGATATATGTATATATAGATGAAAGAACAATAAGAATAAGAATGATAAGAATAAATATAATTTATTATACACTACAATTACAATTATACACTATATCTAAAAAAATGTTTTTGTAGTCACTGTTTTTTTTTCAAAATGTTCTCTGTTCTTAAACTGCAATGATAACAAGAACTCAATGTCCATTTTCTTCTCTCTTCCAGAATATTTTTCTTCGGTTTCTGTGTTATAGTGTCACCTATCTTGCCCTTTTGTGCAACAGCAGTGGCTCCGGGCACATGATCTAAAGCTCAAATCTAATTGGACAGTGGTCGAAATAAAACCTTGCTTTGTCGCTCTGTGCCTGATGTGAATAGCTCCATAGGGATCTGTTTGTTTTGGTTCAAGAGCATCATCGGGTCAAATATACTTTTTCTAAGGTGTTTCCATGGCCATAAAGTGTAGCCTTTGTGCCTCCTTTGATTATATATAGTATATTTGTGCAGTTATTTATGATTAAGGTCATTATTTTTAAATAAGTAAGTACCAGTGCCTAGAGAGGAATGAGGATCATATTCTTATTAATCCTTTTTCATGTATAGTATGTAGCACAGTCCCCTCCACCAGTGAAACTCATCCTGGTCCAATGCTTGGAAACAGTTGTAATTTTCCTTGTTTGTTTTCTTTGAACATATTGCATGAGTACATGGATTAGATTAATAATTTTTTTTGACCAAATAACTGCTTGGGCATGAAAGGCCTATCTATCAAGAGTACTTTAATGCACAGTGAAGTATTCCTGAGCCTTTCTCTTACTGGGCTGTATATAACTGTTATGTGTGTTCACATAAAGTTCAATTTATGACTGAATGAATTTGCTAACCTGCATCACCCTGACCTTTCAGATCCTGTTTTATCGCTACGCAAAATGGAAAAGGGTCTTTATGGAGTCAGGGGGTTAGCATTATGTGTGTAGGTGTGAAACAGGGATCTCAAGAGTGTGACTTTGTGTGTGTGTGTGTGTGTGTGTTTGTGTGTGTCTTGTAATGAATAGAAGAGTACAGAAATCATGCATGTGAACTCACTGTCCATGGAAATGTCATGCATGTTGTATTGATGGTCCCTGGGGGCCCAAGGGAGTGTTAAACGTCCTGTCTGCCTATTCTGACATCATCAGGTTGGAGGATTTACAGCATTCCTGACCTCATCTTCTACCCCTCTGTGGCCTCATAGTCTTCCTCTCACTGCTCCAAGCTCAGCAGAGATTAATGTCATATATTGATCCCTTCACCCTGGGGAGTCCATTCCAGTAAGATTTAATCAAACCTGTGTCTGCTTTGAGCAATGCCTCTTTGATATAAGAGCACCAATACAGGGCATCTGAGAAGGTCAGCTCTAATCTCACCATCAACTGTGAGAAACAGACAAGATAAGCTACATTGTGCTTTGGGGCAAAATACACTTTGACAAAAGTTTTCAAAATGTTCTAAATGCAAAAAAATCTACAGAATTAATTAGTTATTTTAAGGGAAACAATATCCCATAAGCATACAGTATTTGTGACAATAACCAATAAATATGTAAACTACATTTATTCATTCATCTTCACTAACTGCTTTATCTGCATCTGGATCTGGAGCCTATCCCAGGAACACTGTGTGTGAGGCACGAATACACCTTAGGTGAGTTGCCAGTCTAACACAGGGCACCATGCACACACATTCATATGCTCCTTCACACCTGGGGCAATATAACACAGCCAATCCACCTACTAGCATGTTGTTGTTTTTTATTTTACATTGGAAGGAAACCTAGAGAATGCCCACATGAACATGCACAGAAACACCATGCAGACAGAAACCCAACCTCAGAACGAATTTAAACTGGAGCATTTAAACTCGATGTTCATTTTCAAGCACTTTTCAGAGATCCACTTTTCAATCCAAATCCTCCCAGGGAATGTGGTTGGTCTTGGGTTGGGTGACTAGGCAGGCAATTCTGTAGGCAGCACTGCTCTGAAAACAGCTTTGAGCTGTCTTTGAGATCATTACTTAACCTCTCCCCAAAAAAGGCAAGGGTCCCTAAACATTTTGCAACATTTCATTGTCAACATAGTGACATGCAACAGTCAATTTTGTGTATTTTTAATATCTTTTTCAAGTCTTTAGTAATATGGGCCCCCATCCCCAAGCTAGTCCCCTGGTAGGGATCCACATTATAACCAGTGACAGCTCTTTCAACAGTTTTGTCAGCCACTCTTTTTTTTTGTCCAACTCAGACGCCCACATACCTGTTTGCTGAAGAATTGTTACTTCTCTTTTCTCTTAAATGAATCAGTAACAAAGAAGTCATAAGGTATGAATAAACCATTCTGCATGGTTGTCAGACAGGATCTGGTTCAAACATGTATGGCTAGATCACATTACATCAAATGGTTGTCATTATTCAGTTGAAAGTTTTAGTTACAGTTTAGCAGTACATGTCACTCACTGGAGAGCGATGGGAGTTTCACACAGCCACTCGGAAAAGGTAATTAACATTGAAGTCCACCTATTATGGTTTTGAAACATGCCTAATTTTATTTTAAAGGTCTCATACAATAGATTTACGTGCATCCAAGGTCAAAAAGCACTTTAATGTGCTCATAATTTAATTCGCAGCATTACCTTTTCTTTCTAAACTCCTCCTTTCAGAGCACATACTCTGTGTGCTCTGATTGGTCAGATGTCCCAGTGTTGCGATTGGTCTACCTCTGTCAGCGTCTTTCAAAAATGAAACACCCACTACCATAACGAGCTTCAGCTCAGTCTGTTTGCTAGCAGCCGATGAAGACCAGAGCCAGGTTGTTGTTTTTTTACAAACCTATGTGGGTTAGTATGTAAAGTCTGGAATTACTAACGACTTGTTTCAGCTGTTCCTTCTTTTGGAAGTCAATAACCCCATTTGTTGTGCACTTTGATTTTTGAAACTTTGCCGACTTTTTTACATTCACAAACAGCTCTATAACACACTACATGAAATGTAATATTTGAAAAAAAACATAATAGGTGCACTTTAAGAAGCCTTAAAAGCCCAAGAACATAAAAAACTTTAGACAGCGATTTTGCAAAACCATGCAATAGATTTTAATGTGACCTTGGGGGAATAAGTTCTAGAATGAATATACAATTTGGGACATTTAACATATCACACTAAAATCCCTTGGGGATACATGAGGTGGTGTGGTGTGAATACACTTATCTGGAAATCTTCTCAGCGGTACAGTAGGTTTACAGATCCACCTGAGTCATTCTCACCCCCTGAAGCTAGGACGGGATTCTGGCATTGTGCCAAAGCTCCCAGCTTTCTCTTAATGCAGCAGATGAGGCATCTCCTATCCCAAACCTCCAGCAGCTCCTTTTCCCTAATCAGAGTGGAAAGCAGCCACTGACTTTACAATCAGAAAGTGAGACTGCAAGACAGATGCTCTGGGTCGTACTTCTCACCATATCGTTGGAAAGGCTGCTCTCACACATGGTTTATTTTTAGCCCATTTTCCTCCTAGCTTCTTTGTATCGCTGGATATGCTGATATATTCTACATATTGGTGTATTGTTAAAATATCATGGGAGACTTCACTGTGCCTGTCGTAAGCTTAAATATCTCTCTGTTAACAGAAAGGGAAGGTCAGCGCCGGTCTTCCCCAGTGATTCCAGCACAGTGTTTGAAATCCAGAATTTGGTTCCAATGCTAATCTTATGTGCCTTATTCAAATGAGCAGTCTACTTGCTTAGATTAGAGTTTTATTACAAGATTGAGCTCATAAGCAGGCCTGGTGATCACTGCACTTGGTTCTGAGACCATGTGCTTGCGTCAGCTGTCTGACTTGTTGGACACAATGATACAAAAAACACTTCATGAGCCATTATAGCTTCTTTTCTTTTCACATCAAATCAATGGTTATGCGTTTTTTTCCACGTCACTGGATGTATGGAATGGTAAGCTGTGCTAGCTGCTTCATTAGGCAAATGTCCTCTAGGCGGCTGGGCATCATTCCACCCATTATCACATCACTTTCATTAAGACTTTACGAGCAAGTGAGGAAGCCAGAGGTGTGTAGTATGGCTCTCAGCCTTGTAACTCATTAAATGAATTATATCTACCTATTTCTACAGCCTATTTCAACGGATTCCCACACAATGCTTGAAATTTTCTGTTTCTTCTTCTACTTATTTTCCATCCATCTTCCCTTTTTATATCTCATGTCAGACGAATAGGTCTAATCTGCCAATTACTTTCTCTCTTCCAATCTCATTCTCTCACTCTTTTCTCTCTCGTCACTCTTGTATCATTCTCTTTCTTTTTGTCCCTTGAATCCTCACTTGCTCTTGCCTTTCTTCTCACTTCTCTTTCTCTCTCTCTGTGTGGGTGACTTTGGGCTGGAATGACAGCTGCTCTTGACAGGTTATGGCATGACTGCACCAGGTGTCAGCTGGGAGTATTTTGCTCCTGCACACCTCTTCTTCACACCTGCCTGTTCTACCTGAGCTGCTCTCTCTGTCATCTAACTGTCTGTGTGAGGAGAGTGGAGTGACCCCTTTCGCCATGCACCTTTGGGATCTTTCTCTTATAAGGGCTTTTCATGTAGATTTGGTACTCCTGTGTGTTCAGGGACATACTGTGAAACCTTACAGCTATATATTAATCACAGCATTAATCATTATATATGAACTAAGAAGCTAAGCAAAATATATTTGCCACTACTCCTCTGTAACCTTGACTCCATTGTGAAGTAGGAGACTCATTTTTAATGAGCAAAAGTGTATTATATTGTACAGTCCAGTTTATATTTTCTGAAAAACAAATAGCCATTTCCTTGTTGTTTGCACAGAAAAGTCTGTAATGTCTGTATGTGCAATGGTGAAGGTGTCTCCATTCTAAGCAGAGGTCACCAACCATCTTCCTTAAGATCTACCTTCCTGCAGGTTTCATCAGCCAAAATCTAACACACCTGTTTTACTTGATCAAGAACTTCTTAAGGCAATGATAGATTGCCAGGAAGGTAGATCTCCAGGAACAGTGTTGGTGACCTCTGACGTAAAGTATATTTGCTCAGTATGTGTGCTGTTTAGACCATTTAATACATGATATAATGTGAAACATCATTAGGTGCACATAATCTATGGTTCCACATAATGTTTCATACCAATTGGTATTGATAATTATTGATCGATTTTAATCTTTTTTAAACAAAGACAGTAGGAATAAATTTAATTTAACCACTGTAATTTTAATTTACCCATTTTGTTAAGGCAAACAAATAATTTTAATTTTAACAGTCAAAAACAAAATATAAATAAACAAATATCTTCTTTATATCTTATATGAAGCTTAAATAAATAAATGTTAAAGAAACTCTTGAACTTAATAAATAAAATGTTACCAAATGTGTGCAATGTAAAAGTGCAAACTTTTGTTTGTGACTCCTGGTGCTCTGGTTTGTTCTCAGCCTGTTAGCATAGTTAGCCTAGCTTCATATAAAACTTCCACGTTTACATTTACTTCCCAGGAACACTGTGCTGTGGTCCACGTCTGACGAGTGAATCTCCTGCTCTGAGGACACTCACTGTCCTCCCCAGAGCCGACATTTTAACAGAAAATACAGAAATCAGCAAAGTGTCACATTTCTTCCTTGCACACTATTCAGAGTCACACGCACTGTACATGTGCAGAGCACTGTGCATGCGCACTACAAGGCTCTCGCAGCTTGTCTCTCTGTACTTGGCCGGGGTGCTTTTTTTTGCAAAGCTTACACACAACAGTGTTCTGTCAACTGCCCCACTGGTGAGCTGACATGTTTTTTTTATTCACAATCTCCTCTGCAGCCACTCTACTCATTTTCACATGTGTTTGTGTATTCTGATGTCACATGACGATGACGCAACTGAACCCCACAGATACGCAACTTGTTGGCTGTTTGCTTGTCACTTGTAGCACACTACTTTATCAATTCATATGATTGGCTGTTTATGATCCAGGGACGGCCCATGTGGGTTGTTAATGGGGTGGCTGTGGCGCAGGTGGTAGAGCGGGTTGTCCACTAATCGTAGGGTTGGCGGTTCCATTCCCGGCCCGGCTTGACTCCACATGCCGAAGTGTCCTTGGGCAAGACACTGAACCCCAGGTTGCTCCCGATGGCAAGCTAGCGCCTTGCATGGCAGCTCTGCAACCATTGGTGTGTGTGAGTGTGTGTGAATGGGTGAATGAGACACAGTGTAAGGCGCTTTGGATAAAAGTGCTATATAAGTGCACATTTACCATTTTAATGCAAACAAACTTCATGTCTGTTTACATTTCATCGAGCGTTTTACCGAGCATTTTTTCTATGGTTACCAATAAAGGTGTACCGTCGATAAATACAGATACCGTTTTATCGCCCAGCCCTGGGTTCCACTTAAATCTTGCCCTAGCATATCCATCACATATGCTAACATGACCTGTAGAAAGTCCATTTATTAATCTTCTGCCATATTTAGACCTGCACAGATACAAGAGGTTGTTGATTATATTTTGAAAAATGGCTGAGGTTGTGCTTGAAATCCAGTATTCCTCATCATTCTCTCGCTCTTTGACTCTTAATGCCTCTTCACTCCTACTTCATTCTTAATTCTGTGCATGCTTCTGTTAGTGATCTCTCCCACATACCTTCCAAATGACATCGATGGAAAGTCTGCCAACACTTACTTGGCACACCAGGTAGACATTGACCAAGAAATCAAAACCTGACGTGAAGGATTAGATGTGTTGGGTCTAACTTACATAAATCCAATAACTGAAAGACTTAGGTGATTGTGAATTGCACAAGCTTAGGTGTTGGCAGATAGAGAGCAGCAGGCTATTGATTTGAATACTACAGCTTGTCAGAAAGAGCTTATTGCTTCCTTCAGAGTTTCATTCCCTCAATTCCATGGTCCTAGTAGGTCTCCCCTCCCTTTTTCATCATCTGTGCAAATCAGCTGGAGAGACTCTTTCTTCTCTGTTGTGTTATTTTTGCCCCTTTTCACAGTTTTATTCCCGTGGCCTCCATGTTCATAGGGCTGCAACAAATGTTTCTAATAAAATGGACAGATTAAATATTTAAATTAATTAAAAAATGGTGAGGATGTCATGGTGGTTCAGTGTGTAGCATTTCCGCCTCAAAACTACTGGGTCCTTTGTTTGATTGTGAGCTTGGGTTAATATCTATGTAGAGTTTCCTCTCACCTCCCATAACATATTTGTAAGTGGATTCTCTCTGCAAAATTGCTGGTTGTTGGTTATAACACTGTAATTCAATAATCGTTTAGAATTTTTTTTTTGTTACCGTTGCGATATTTTATTATTTAATCAAGCATTTAGTCTGCCTTATCTATTGTTTGGCATGAGTAATTTGTTATACAGTCTGCTGTAAACAAGTTCATTGTTTGAACAGCTTGATTAAGGATATGATTTAGGCCCTTTATTTAGATGTAACGGGGTGATGTCAGACAGAAGAGTCTTTAATATCATCAGTATTCAACTGCTGGTTTTCTTTTATTAACAAATCAGTAAAAGAAACTATTTTGTACTATAAAGAATATTCAAGTATTCAGGCCATTTATTCAGAAAACCAAATAATCAATAGTTGCAGCTTTAATGCTCCACTACACTGCTGCTGTCAGCACACAGTATTTGGCAGACATCCATAATGCATTCAGTGAGATCCTCTCTTCCTTTCCCTCTCTGGATCTGGGAAGCACTCAGTCCTAATCAGGATGAAGACTGGTAGGCAATCCTGGACTTTTTCTTTCTCTCTACCTGCACTAATGTATCAATTTTCAGAGAGTGTTTCACCCTATTCAATCATCTTTTACAACAGAGGCATGTGTAAACTCTGCCCTCCAGCACTTTAGATCAGTGGCTGCTCAGTTTTGGTCTCTTAAGGATCAAGGTTGATTTTTTTTCCCTCTTTTTTCCCTCCTTTATTATTGTAGCATGTGGTTGTCTCTTCATTTTACCAGCAGTGTGGAAGGCTGAATGAGCATAAAGTAGGACTGTAGCTACAGGAATGTTTAAGGTTCACAGCTCCAAATGGTTTTTGAGTTGAGAAAAAAAAAGAACAGATCTGTGGCATATGTCACTGTAATGCAAAGCATCATTGAAAATAGCTTATTAGTAAAATGTAACTGTAGCTGTGACTATAGCAAGTTAGCTCAGGGTATTAGTTCTTTTATAACATACTAGCTTGCTACTTAGCATAATAACTAACAAGTAGTCATGGTGAGCAGTTTAATTTTGTGTTGTTTAAAAAAACGCCACAAAAGGGAAAGCAATTAGCAAATATGACTTGACATTTACTAAAATAATTGCAATTTTTAGCAGTCATAATAGAACTGTATGTCTAGTGTTGTAAAAGGTATGTCTATGCAGTTAAATGCAAGGACAGTAAAGCAATCATGTTGTAAATAAAATGTAAAACTGTTTTTATTTTATTTGTCATGTTCACCATAGTGAGGTCTCTGAGACAGAATGCCTGCTAGATGCTTTCCTGTTTATAACCAGCAAGCCTTTTAGCATTTAATCCATGCCACTAGTGTGAAAACAAAAAAATAAATTTATTTGGCTTAATAGGTTGTGAAGTGTGAAAGCTCGAGTGTGGCTCTTGGTACTTCCCACAGCAAACCTGGAGAAGAGCCAGTTGTTCTTATTACTGTGCCTGGTGGTGAGGCAATGACTTATTAGTGGCTCACCTTAACAAAAATCCATATGAATGTGCATCGCCCTGGTAAGCCACACTCAGCAAAAATTTTAGCAAGGATTAAAGACTGTACTTTCTGTTGCCCTTTAGTAGGCATCTGTTTATTGGCCTAAAATATTAGATGGTTTCAGACTTTAATTTGGTGCTAAATACAAAAGGATTCTGTGGAGCCCAATCTGGGAGGATCTGAGATTGCTAAATGGTCAGTTGTGAAAGCATAAAATAAACTCTTTGAACCTTCTGTAGTCTGTGCAAAGCAATGTAATAGGTAGTATATATCCAGAGCCAGCTTATCTCTTTGTAATACATTAGCTGGTTTTAATTAGCATCCTAGCTAATTAAGAATGGACTTAAGCCAGAATTAGGTGGGGAAATAGGCAGTTGAGAAGCAAAAGGGTAAGGCATTACTGAAAGACTGGTATTTGTATTCTTATAACTTTCCAGACCTGTAGATCTGTGCTTTGTTCCGAAACAGTTACATAAATTGTTGCAATGCTAAATTTTCTCCTTGTTTTGATTCGCTTTCACAAGGCAACATTTCAAAGTGTAATAAAATGTGTTTATACAAGTCACATGTGAGTAAACTATCCTCTCATTGGTCAGACTGCACCTTTTTATGTTCCGGGGTTCTGCTCAAAGCGGTCATCCATCAAGATGGATTGACAGCAACTCCGCGAGCTTATTGTGGCTTTCTTTTTAGCTGTGGTTATAATAATTAATCAGTTTGAGCAGGAATTTATGTTCCACTTGAGACACTGGCTAAACACCTTGTAAACCTCTGTGATTTTATGCGTTTTTGAAAGTTGTTCAGAAATATGTTAGTCAGACCGAATTTAAACTTTTACCTAATCTTTGTTCCAAGTTAAACCATGATTCATGTTACGAGTGTCACGATTCCCCCGTGCAACTGTGCTTGTGGAGCGCTGTTGCGCATGCGTGGGTCTCTTCCGGGATGACGTCACGGGTCACGTGTGTTGTGTAATTGCGGGTAGCTGTGAACGGTTGCGGCGCTAAGGACTGGAAGTCTATTTATACCGGGAGCCGTGTTCCACATGGCGTGGTTCAACTGTCTGACTGACTGATCTACATATTGACAGATCAACGTGTGTGTATGACGGAATGTATGCCTTGTAAAGCTAAAGGGTGACTATAGGGAATTGCCATTTCAGTTTATGTTTATGCCTTTGCCGTAGCATTAGCGCTAGCCGTAGCCAATTGAGCATAGTTAGCTCAGGAGTTTGTTTATTGTGTTTTGTGTTGCATTCGTCACTGTTAATAAAAGTCACCGTTCCATTGCGACTGCATCCTGCCTCCTTCCCTTCACATCACGTAACGTAACAGATTGAACCGCCAGACCATGGATGCAGCAGAGGAACGGAGAGGACGCCGAACCCAAAACCCCACGCCAAGTATCCCCGCCTTGGATTCGATGCAATTTGCACACAGGACTTTCGAGGACATGCTGGAGCAGTATGATGGTCTCTCTTATCCGGATTGTTTTGTGAGGGAATGTCAGCACTATTTCTCCAGCCTGTGTTACCCGAAGCCAACTTAAGGACAATTGATTCGGTTTATCATTGTGCTGGAGGATATTCGGCAGTTTTTGGAGCTGTTCTTGGACGTGTATGGAGTTGTGACCTGGATGAATTGCTGGGGGAAATGAATATGGCGACTAGAGTGGAACTCCCACTCCATGTACACTATGAGCGGGTGAGACAACTAGAGAAGATGGACAAGACTGACACCACTCATCCAGTGAAGCGAGTTCTGCTCATCTCTAAGTCTCCAGTCCAAGCCACAGCCACAACTCATGTCCAAGCTCCGGCCAAAGCTCAAAATCAACCTCCAGAAACTGGCTCTGAGCATATGGCTTCGTCAACTAGAGGACGAACAGAGTCGACTGAAGGAACTTCTGGAGGAGGAAGAGGAGAGAAGGAAGAGTGCAGAGAAACAGCTTCACCCTGTTAAGACACAGATGTCAGAATTGAAAAAGAAATTGGAACAGGTGCATGAAATGGAGGCAGAGCTAGAGGATGAGAGGAAGCAGAAAGCTCTGGCTGTAGCAGCAAAGAGGAAGCTGGAGCTTGACCTGTCTGAGCGGGAAGCTCAACTCATCCAGGCCATTAAAGCTCGAGTTGAAGCACAGGGAAAGCTGAAGAAGGTCAGTTAAATTATCAGTTGCAGTATGTGGATGAACTCCGAACGGTGAGAGAAGCTACACGGAGCAGCGCCGAAGACAGTGAATGCAAGGTCCTGCAGTTACATGAGGATCTGTCTGCAGCTGATCGCAGTCAGAAGAAAGTTCAGCAGGAGAGTGATGAGATGCATGTTGAAGTGACCAGCCGCAACTCCAAGATATCCGCTTTGAAAGAGGAGAAGCGGAGGATGGAAGCTCGTATTTCTCAGCTGGAGGAGGAACTTGATGAGAAACAGGGCAATATTGAACTTGTTAATGAACGATCGAACTGGGCTAATGCACAAGTGGACACGCTGAGCACCGAGCTAGCGGGTGAGCGCCGCACGGCTCAGAAGAATGAGACTGCGTGACAGCAGCTAGAAAGACAGAATAAGGATCTAGCTGCCAAAATGCAGGAGCTGGAAAGCTCAGTCAAATCGAAGTCTCAGGTGCCCACGTCCAAGCCATGTCTGAAGTCTTACCGGCCCAAGCCCAAGTCATGTCCCAAGTTCCTGATTTCTTGTCCGAGCCGGCTGTTCTGGAAAATCCAGTTCAGTTTAGGCCGGAGGCTAGCCCAGAAACTTTTTTTTGGGGGGGGCTATGAGGACAGCAGGGCTCCAGCCTGAGGCCTATGGGGAGGTCTCAGTGGTGGAGCTCCGCACAGTCAAAGAAACTGTCCTGCTGTCTAGCCCAGCCGAGGAGGCTGTCCTGCTGCCCTGCACAGCTAAGGAAACTGTCCTGCTGTCCCGTCCAGCTGAGGACGCCACTCAGCCTCCCTGCTCAGCTGAGGACGCCACTCAGCCTCCCTCCTCAGCTAAGGATGCCACTCAGCCTCCCTGCTCAGCTGAGGACGCCACTCAGCCTCATTCCTCGGCCGAGGACATTGCACCGCTCCCAGGCGCCGCCGAGGACCTTGCAACGCTCCCAAGCATCGATGAGGGTGTTGCTCAGCCTGTCTGTCCGGCGGTAGTCCTTGCTCTACTCCCCTGCTCCAAGGACAGTGCAGTTTCGTCCTGGCGCTGGTTGGGACATATGGCCCAAGGGCCCGGGGCCACCAAAGTATGAAATGAACTTTTGGCACTTCGGGAGGAGTGCCTTTGGGGGGATCTGTCACGATTCCCCCGTGCAACTGTGCGCGTGGAGCGCTGTTGCGCATGCGCAGGCCTCTTCCGGGATGACGTCAAGGGTCATGTGTGTTGTAGAATTGCGGGCAGCTGTGAATGGTTGCGGCGCTAAGGACTGGAAGTCTATTTATACTGGGAGCCGTGTTCGCACCGTTCCACTGTGACTGCATCCTGCCTCCTTCCCTTCATGTCACGTAACGTAACAACGAGCCATTGGTAAAACAAACATGCTTTTTACCTAACGCAGTTCCCAACATGCATTGCTATACAGGTTGGTTTGTTGGTCCCTTGGGTTGGATTGCTTTCTCACCACTACAGAGTTTTGGTGTGGATCTGAGCGTGCTTGCCGTGTTCACATATTTTTTAACGAACCGAATCAAGGGAGATTAAGCACCTTAGTTACAGGTACATGGCATTATTGGACATTACAACTGAGCACAATAAAGCCCTGTGTACCAAGACAGTGAGCTCAGAAGCATGAAGAAACGAGCTTATGTTCTCCAGCAACGTTTCTTTTCTTTCTAATCATCTAAACTTCTTTCCTTATTTGCTATTTGTCTGCAAACTTGCAAATGCCATTCAGTTAAACTGAGCTATATGTACATTTTATTGTATGTACATGTACATTTTATTATGTGCAACGAGGAAGACACACCCACACATACTGTACATACTTTAGTTTAGGCTGTGACATACTTAATATCCTTATTAATTTGTGAACATTGCTGAATGGTGGTGGAACTCTGGGGTTTCTGGGGTTCCTGGTTGAAGCAGACTGAAAAAGTTGTGCTCAACAGACGATGTGACATCAGAAATCCTCTTTTGTCTTTTCCCAAGGCCTTTTTTTCTATCTCACATTGACAGTGCCGAGGTCAAGCTCAGACACTCAGTCTTAGCTGAGCTCTTTGTTCCCCTGTCATGTATCCTTTAAGAAAACAGTTGCCAAGGTCAGCTGTTGCCAAGCTTATAAATGTTCCCTATCCTCTCTGCAGTTGTTTTCGTTTTTAAAATAAGTGCAACGTAATACCCATGACCAGTGTGCAGTATATATTTCTTTCCACTGAAACACCTATGTAGGTTTGACAGCATGTATCAACCAATATCAAATAAAAAATCCCTAATAAGCAAGGACTCATTTATAGTGTCATATTAAAATAATAAAAATACAGGATCAGAATTATAAGAAACAAACAGAGAGAATTAAATATATTTTTAAATAAAATAGTAAAACAGTTTCGCCCAGATTTACTAATATGCACTTTCACCTACAGGGTCCGGGGTTCGATTCCCGCGGGGGCCATGTGTGTGCGGAGTTTGCATGTTCTCCCGGTTCTGCGGGGGTTTCCTCCGGGTACTCCGGTTTCCTCCCCCAGTCCAAAGACATGCATGGTAGGCTGATTGGCATGTCCAAATTGTCCGTAGTGTACGAATGGGTGTGTGAGTGTGTATGTGATTGTGCCCTGCGATGGACTGGCACCCTGTCCAGGGTGTACCCTGCCTTGTGCCGATGCTCCCTGGGATAGGCTCCAGGTTCCCCGCGACCCTGAAGAAGGAGTAAGCGGTAGAAGATGGATGGATGGATGGATGGAGAAAGTAGAGGGAAAGAAACAATATGTAAATGAGGTGTACATCTTTTCCAAATTGCTCCCAAATATGTCTATTTATAGTCTAAATATAAATTTACATTACTGTAAGAAATAATGGCTCTCATGCAAGAGATGATTGAGCTAGAGAGTTACTGCTATATTTGTTTCTATGGTCATTTGCTGTAAATAACAGATCATGTTGCATGAGAATCTTTGGTAGAACACATTTGCTGGCTTAAAGAACTTTCAAAGTGTTACCACGTATCATTGCAAAAAGAAGTAGATATTGATTCGAATTACTATCTTTGGCATTCTGTTGCTTGAAAATACGTTGCCTGACTATATTAAAGTAGTTTATTTCAAATAATTGAACGGTGGAGAAGCATGTGCTGGACACTCAACAATTGATAATGAGTGAGAGAAAATTTTTGTAAATAATGGCGCACTTACATAGCATTTTTATCCAAAGTGCTTTACACTGTGTCTCATTCACCCATACACTTGCACACCAATGGTAGCAGAGCTGCCATGCAAGGCGCTAACTTGCCATCAGGAGCAACTTGGGGTTCAATGTCTTGCCCAAGGACACTTTGGTATGTGGAGTCACCCTGGCCGGGACTTTAACCACCAACCCTACGATTAGTGGACAACCCGCTCTACCACCTGCGCCACAGCCGCCCATACAGCAGTTCAGTAATTCAGTCCATCATAGTGTTTTATAAGCAACCTTATTTTATTTCAGCAGACTATCATCTTTGTTGGTGTTGGTTGGATATTGTCATGTGCTCTGTGCTGTTGCCATATAGTGTGCAAATATTAGAAAATGCTATGACAGGCTGAACCTGTACTTTTAATTCACCTGAGCTGACTGCTAATGCAACAGTTTGTTGGCTTTAATCTTACTAATAGCAAACAAACTCATATAATAATTTGCATTCAAGAATCCATAGGAAAAAAAAGATATTTTACCAGCTTCATCAAACTTACTTCTCACATTCATTTGTTACTGTTGCTGTGCCACTCCCGTCTGGGTTTTCTGTCTCTCTCTCTGAAGAAAATGTGTGACAGTGAGAGTTTTTTTTTCTTTCCATAAAAAATACTTTCTTTTGCTGAAAGTTTTCTATTGGTTTGACCTCCAGGAAACTATCACATGGGGGCAACATTTTTAAGCACAGAAAAGAAAAGTTGATTATACTGATGCTTAATAATAGCAGTGCAGGTTTAGTGTTGAGATGTTTACAAGCTATATTGAGCCAGTGAAAATTTCAGAAAAGCTTTAATCCTGTCATCACTGAGGTGCCATTAAACTGAAAACGCACAGGAAGCAAACGGATGCATACTCCATTGGCCCTGGATTTGTGCAGGTTTATACTACAGGGTTAGGGTGTTAGTGAGAGGTTCTTATTCACTGGTGAGGCCTCGGTGCTGGGGATTATTCTGGTCCAGTGAACCCGTGCAGCGGCCTGAGTATTTTAGACAGGGTTCTGGCGCCTAGAATTCACCATATCAATAGAGAGCAGAAGACCACATAATCCCTTCATTATACATGTGAGATTGAGAGTGTGTGAGGCGAGGAGGCCTGCCCACATTTTTTCATGTGCATGTCTCTGTGATGAAAAAATGTGTAAGTGTATTTTGTTTTGTCTCTGCCATTGCTCTTGCAGTGCCACACATGACATCATTATTCAGCTGCACGCCTCTGCCTCTAGGCAGTTTTTAGAGATGTATGAGTGCGTGGATTTGTGTGTGTGTTTACCTCTGGCAGACAGGTTCCCAGGTTGATAATTTAGGTCCTCAGAAAACAGATAGTATGAGAGTTGTAGGGTCTGCCGTAGGGACAGAGAAAGCCTGCAGTGTATGTGCGAGGCAAGGTGAATAAATTTCATTGCACTCCTAGGAGTAGGCACAGGGTATAACTTCATTAGCAAGCTGAAGCCTCACATTAACTTGATTACACTAATACATTTATTGTGCGGATGACATAGGTTCCCTGGACATTTGTCATATTGACTGTTTTTTTTTTATTCTATGTGCATATCTTCAGGTGCAATCTATGTTGTTGAGAAAGATTTAAATAGCTTTTGGCAGGTTTTTTTTTTTTAAATAATAAGATGTGGTATGCATGGTGCATGTAGATGACAGGGTCTCCAGGGGCTTAAGTGCATTGCTCTATTATTCAAATGCTGGAGCTCTCAGACGACGGCTATGACATTATGACATTTTTAGTGCAAATAAAATTGCAGTATTGAATCTAAAAGAGCTTACTGCAATTTGATTGAATTAATTAATTAATTAATTTTTATTTCTCTTTGTGTACACACTCATTTTTGTTATAGAGATAATGTGAATAATGAATGATAATATCACTGATAAACATAAGCAGGAAATAAACATGGATACAAACCACAGACATTTTAAGCTTTCCACTATATGGAGAAGAATAATGTGTGGATGATTATTTTAAGAGATTATGACTGGGATTATAAAGAAGCCTGAACACATTTTAATGTAGTTCAGGATTCTATATTGTATGCAGTGTGTGTGTGTGTGTATGTGTGTGTGTGTGTGTTTATGCACATGTGCATGGGTTAGGACGCAGCCTGTCTGGAACATCTGATACCTGTAATCGGTAAAGCTGGAGATTTCAAGTAAAATAAGTAATGAACACCTATATGTGCACATTTGTAATTTCTACTTTCACACTGCCACACCCCACAGGCTTTTTGGCATTTCCTGTAGCCAATCCTCTAGTCATAGCAGATAGATGTGTATTAGCTGAGATTTCCTTTGTAAATGCTTCAATGACCAGTGTTTATTAACTGGTACAGCAAAATTGGACTGAGGTCACTTTTATCATGTTGAACATTTGCACTATTCTTGTATTATCTTAATAACAAGGTCATATTATAAGCAATTCTCTTGTGCCTTCATCAGTTAAAACATATCCTTTAAGATGAGTTTAAGCCCCATCAACAGTCATGTTCACTACTTGACCTTGGCCTTGAGGCTGAGCTGCATATTAATACATGGACCTTGTGTTTGGTCCACATATTTCTCCAGTATAATCTTTCTTTTCTCCCTGTTTCTTCTTTTAGCTGCTATAAGGTGATGCAAGTTTATTACATCCACCTTGAACTGTACAGTATCTACACATATTGTCAATTTGATCAGTTATGCCAACTGTTGCATGTATGTTATTGCTGGATGTATCTGTTTCTACCTTGTCTACAAATTGTAAGGGACCAGAACATGACCGGCACTAAGCAGATTTTATCTGGGTCGGCGGATGATTCTTAGAACAGTAGTGATACTGGCATAGCATTTTTTATTGGGCTTTGGTATTTTATGACAGCAGGTTCACCAGTGGACTATTGGCTAGCATGTGGTGCTCTCACCCGGGACACCTGAAGTCCCAATCAGCGAAACAATCCTAGCCATTGGAGGTTTGCACAATCCAGTGTGCTCTCAGTGCTGGTCCCAAGCCCAGAAAATGGGGAGGGTTGCATCAGAAAGGGCATCCAGCGGAAAACATGTGTCAGAATCAAAATATATGGATGGGTGATCCACTGTGGCGACCCCAAAAGGGAGCAGCTGAAAGAGGGGAAAAAATAAATATTATGACAGCATACAAAGTCCTCCCTTATACAGAATATAGATCCTTGTTTATAAGAAAAGGGAGTCTTATATGATAATATCTGATAATAGTAATGGCATATTATGCATGTGGTGCTACATTTGTATCACAGACAGAAATTTTAACACTGCGTATACTTATTTGCCCTTATATAAGACTCATGAAGACTATTGCTTTTTTCATGCATGACTTGTGTTAGTCATCTCGTTGACTAGTTTCTGACTGCTGTTGTACCAGCACCACACACTACCATGCTAGTGTTATTACCAGGGTAGCAGTGGTCCTTTTACATTGTAGATAGTATAGGAGGATTAGATTTACTTACAATTGGCTACAGTCTACTTACAAAGTGTACCTATATATTAGGCATTACTTACATACAGGAAACTCAGAGTGTGTAGAATACGGTGGTGAAAATATGTATGTATATAAAGAATTCACAACATTAAAATAAATAAATAAAGTTATGTGTAGTAAAGTGGAATGACACAGGAAAGAAGTATTGAACACGCTAAGAAAAAGCAGTTCCTCAAGGCAATCCATAACTACTGAAATCCATAAGTAGTTAGAAAGTAATTATACTTTCTATTTTTGTGCAACTTAATTTCAGCTGGGTCAGTAAATTGATGGTCTATAAAAAGGCTTTTCGTAACACATAAGAAACATCTCATGATGGGTAAAACCAAAGAGCTCTCCCAAGACCTTCGCAACCTTATTGTTGCCAAACATATTGATGGAATCAGATACAGATGTATTTCAAAGCTTCCGAATCTTCCAGTAAGCACCTTTGGGGCCATTATCCGCAAGTGGAAGCAACATCACTCCATCATCAACTGGCCATGCACAGAAGCTCCTGCAAGATTTCTGGCCAGGGAGTCAGAAGAATTGTCAGAAATGTAGCACAAGAGCCAAGGACCACTTGCAAAGAGCTCCAGAAACACTCGTTACAAAGAAATCTATAGCCAATGCTCTCCACTGCTCACGCTCACCCAAAGACTCCATTACACACATTAAAGAAAAGGCATGTCAAAGATTGTTACAACTCATTTAGACAAGCCTATGTAATCCTGGTAAAGTGTAATCTGGTCAGAGGAGAGCAAAATTGAACTTTTTGGCTGTCATACTACGCACCATGTTTGGACAAGAGATGGCACTGCACATCGCCCTAAACACACTATACCAAGAGTGTATACCAAAAGTGTGGAGGTGGAAGCAGCATGGTGTGAGGCTGTTTTTCATCGCATGGTAGTGGCAGACTTCATATAATTGCAGGAACGATGAATGGATCCCTTTACTAGGAGATTCTTGAGAAGAATCTGCTGCCATCCACCAGGATGATGAAGATAAGATGTGGGTGGACCTTCCAGCAGGACAATGATCCAAAGCATACAGCAAAGGAAACTCTCAATTGGTTTCAGAGAAATAAAATTAAGGCATTAGAATGGCTCAGTCAACCACCTGACTTAAATCCAATTGAACAAGATGTAAAGACAATATCTTTAGAAGAATGGGCCAAAATCAAAAGTGAATACTGCGGCCGATTAATTTCTTCATACAGGAAGCGTCTTGAAGCTGTCATTTCAAACAAAGGTTTCTTCAATAAGTATTAAATAAATTTCATTTAGCATGTTCAGTTTTTTCCTGTGTCATTCTGCTTGATTACACATAATTTATGGACTTTAATGTTATGAATTCTTTATATTTACAGATTTCTTAAGTAAATACTGATGTCTTGTGAAAATTTCATGTGAATAGCCTCATTGGAAATATATTTAGTGAAAAAAAAATCTTGAAGCATCCAATACATACAGTGAGGGAAAGAAGTATTTGATCCCATGCTGATATTGTACGTTTACCCACTGACAAAGTAATGATCAGTCTATAATTTTAATGGTAGGTTTATTTGAACAGTGAGAGACAGAATAACAAGAAAATCCATAAAAACGCATGTCAAAAATGTTATAAATTGATTTGTATTTTAATGAGGGAAATACGTATTTGACCCCCTCTCAATCAGAAAGATTTCTGGCTCCCAGGTGTCTTTTATACAGGTAATGAGCTGAAATTAAGAGCACACTCTTAAAGGAGTGCTCCTAATCTCAGCTTGTTACCTGTATAAAAGACACCTGTCCACAGAAGCAATCAATCAATCACATTCCAAACTCTCCACCATGGGCCAAGACCAAAGAGGATGTCAGGACAAGATTGTAGACCTACACAAGTCTGGAATGGGCTACAAGACCATTGCCAAGCAGCTTGGTGAGAAGGTGACAACAGTTGGTGCGATTATTTGCAAATGGAAGAAACACAAAAGAACTGTCACTCTCCCTCGGCCTGGGGTTCCATGCAAGATCTCACCTCGTGGAGTTGCAATGATCATGAGAGGAGGATCTTGTCAATGATCTCAAGGCAGCTGGGACCATAGACACCAAGAAAACAATTGGTAACACACTACGCCGTGAAGGACTGAAATCCTGCAGCGCCCGCAAGGTCCCCCTGCTCAAGAAAGCACATATACATGCCCGTCTGAAGTTTGCCAATGATTCAGAGGAAAACTGGGTGAAATGTTGTGGTCAGATGAGACCAAAATGGAGCTCTTTGGCATCAACTCAACTCACCGTGTTTGGAGGAGGAGGAATGCTGCCTATGACCCCAAGAACACCATCCCCAACGTCAAACATGGAGGTGGAAACATTATGCTTTGGTGGTGTTTTCCTGCTAAGGGGACAGGACAACTTCACCGCATCAAAGGGACGATGGACGGGGCCATGTACCATCAAATCTTGGGTGAGAACCTCCTTGCCTGGGAGGAGGCATTGAAAATGGGTCGTGGATGGGTATTCCAGCATGACAATGACCCAAAACACACGGCCAAGGCAACAAAGGAGTGGCTCAAGAAGAAGCACATTAAGGTCCTGGAGCGGCCTAGCCAGTCTCCAGACCTTAATCCCATAGAAAATCTGTGGAGGGAGCTGAAGGTTCGAGTTGCCAAACGTCAGCCTAGAAACCTTAATGACTTGGAGAAGATCTGCAAAGAGGAGTGGGACAAAATCCCTGCTGAAATGTGTGAAAACCTGGTGGCCAACTACAAGAAAAGTCTAACCTCTGTGATTGCCAACAAGGGTTTTACCACCAAGTACTAAGTCGTGTTTTGCAGAGGGGTCGAATACTTATTTCCCTAATTAAAATGCAAATCAATTTATAAAATTTTTGACATGCGTTTTTCTGGATTTTTTTTGTTGTTATTCTGTCTCTCACTATACAAATAAATCTACCATTAAAATTATAGACTGATCATTTCTTTGTCAGTGAGCAAACGTACAAAATCAGCAGGGGATCAAATACTTTTTTCCCTCACTGTATTTCCCCCACTGTATATGAATGAACCCATTGGCCAAAGGTGCTTACTCAAATGCTAGCCATTTGAAGTGATATTGTGAAGTGATAGTGACCTCGAAAACACCCACACCATCACACCTCTACCAGTTCTCCTCCATTCAGTGTCCTCATCATTGTAGTCCTGATGAAAGGTTGGCGAAAAGGAATTGCAGTCAGTCTGACAGAAGTATCAAAATTAACAATAAAGCAGGTAAAAAAAAAAAGGAGAGGACATAATGATGATGTTATTGTAGATGATTTCTGAGCCATGCAGCTAATAGCCTTGTTGACTGTCATGGCTGCTCTAGACTTTTAAGTCTAAACCAGATTAAAACTAATGCAAACCAAGTTGCCTGGCAACACTCTCTGGAAGACACATAGCTGGAGTCCTTGAGCTGTCCAGTGTCTCCCCGGGAGGTCTGAGCTGACATTAAACATGTGCTTAATTATTATCTTCTGCCAAGGAGATGGAACCATTCCTTCAGTGCAAACGTTTGGCTATGGCCATCTAACGCATGCTGGCTCATAGCAACAAGCATGGATTTCACATTAACAGAGGCAGATGTACGTTTCCTGTATGAGTAATTGTCAAATTATGGACTTTTCCTAGATTGACTGGAGTGGTGGAAGGTATATCAGCACAAAGGAGACACTAGTACATATTTCTAATATTCTGTTGCAATACGACGACAAAGGATGTATTTGCGTTTAAACTTCATTTGTTGCAAAACTGCTGCTCATACAGCTGTGGAGTTTCAGTGAGTGGGTGTTCAGACAGTTTTAAGGCTGGTTTATCCTTCCGGCATAAATTTGACTGAACAGAGCATGGCCTCTGCGATCAAAAGGGTAGTTTTAAAATTTTCATGTGCATGTCACAATAATTGATTTTTACCGTGCAGCACTTATGCAAATGCAGCTCTGACAAACAGAAATTAGGCTTCACATAGAGCTACTATAATACCACACGCAAAATGAAGACAAAGGACTGGTGAGGATATAGTATATTTGAAGTTGTATGGTCTATTCAATATGATATTAAGAACATGAAATATTTTTTGAATTGCAGCTGGACTGGTGTATAGGAATAGCGTCTCTTTATTGCTCATTATAAAGGTACATTTGTCCTCTGGTGTGTCCAATTGAAGGTTAAGTTAATGATGGTTAAAAAATCAGTGTGATGAAAGTTTGTGACTTTTTTATGTAAATTTAATCTTGAAGAGTTTTTCAGTTATTTTTAGATTACATTCCAATAAAAATGTGTATGCCATGCTACCATTCCCATAAAAAAATGGTTATATAGAAGTTATGTTTTATCTCCGATATATTGTAAAAAAGAAAAATTAATGACTACAAAAGCCAGACCATTACCTTTTTTAACTTAGAGAGGATTCTCATTTGTTATGTCTGGGTACCTTAATTCTGTCTCTCAATATATAGACCCTGACCTTGTCTTCTCACCATCTATTTCCTGCGATATGACTCATAAATGAACATTACAACAGTCAATGAATAAAGATATATTCAAGAAAGACAGATAGTTTGAATGTGTACATGCAGAAGTAAAACTGAATTTCGGTTTTATTTTTGCAGCAAGTCTGAAGGGATCAGAATGCTGTTTTGAACAGGTGGTCTTATGTCAGGTGACAAAGCTAAGCTGTGAATAGCTTAGCTATAGCTTATTTGAAGATTGGTTTTACTGGACTCACCAACACACACCTGCTTTATGTTTAGGATGGGGAAGCTGATACTGAATTACACACATTTATTCACATTATATGCAATCGCAAATAACTATCTATTTTTCCATAATTAAAAGAAAACCATTACAAATGAAATTAAATAAAGCACAAAGTGAGAGCTGGAAGGAGCAGTTGAAATCATGGTGTTGTGTGGCTCACTGTTCAGCAACCCTTCACTGCAGCAGCGTGTCATTGGAAGAGCTTGGTTATGGCACGGTGGACCTCAAGCAGCAGTGAGTAGATCACAGACAGACCTTCCTTTCTGCCTATATCTTTTTGTATTTCTCACATTCCTTTGAACATTTTAGTAATCAAATATTCAGCACACTTGCATCATCTGTTATAAATCTAGTCTTTTCCACAATTTATATTACAGAACAAACACATAAAACATGTCTGACAATCACATAAAGGTTTTGTTGCACTTTAAATTTTTGACAGCTACATTTGTCAAGGGTTTTAAATTCAATATTGATCCTGAATTTCTGAATGCTCAAAGCAATATGCACAGTTGTGCGTTCCCTGGATTAACACACCCGATTCAACATTAAACTCATTCGCCAACTTTTCAAGAGTTGTAGTGACGGCCAGATGCATAAAGGTGTTTTGACTAGTCATTGATTGCAATTTATCTCCATTCTTTGCAAAAAAATAAAATAAAAGGGTGTGCTTTATGCAAAACTAAAAGTGTACCATGCATGTGGCAGTGCTGAGGAGATTCAGAGCCTGAGCGACACCCCTCATTTTCATTCATTCATTCATCTTCAGTAGCCACTTTTGACTGGTCAAGGTTGCAGTGGATCTGGTGTGTATTCTGGGAACACTGAGTGTAAGGCTATAATACACCCTTGATGGGGTGCCAGACTACCTGCTTTTTTGCAGACAACTACTTGAACTGGCGAAATTACAATTTCACAAAATTTCAAAAAATGCACGGTTTTTTGTAATGATGTTTGTTGGTAAATGTGACCTTTTGACTATAAGCATGTTTGACACACGTGAATGAAAGAGGGGGTTTGGCTGAATGTGCATAACATTTCTTGGCCCAAATCTGAAAAATCTGTGGTAATTACAATCTTTTTTTAAAGCTCTTCTGAATATTGCAGAGTTTGCTTGATTTTGTGTTAATTTCTGCAATCGCATAATAATTATAAGCATTTATTTATTCTAATTTTAAGAATGTCCTTCAAGAAAGAAGCAACATTATCTGAAAATGTAAAGCTTGAAATAACTAAAAGCATTTAAAAACAAGCTGAATAACCTTATATTTGATTATATAATCATAAAAATAATTATAATCATTATATAATAATCTCATAACAAGAAATATTAGATAACCACCTATATTCAAGATTTTGACTTGCTAAGATATCACTTATTTTTCCAGGTGTAAGAAGTAGTAAAACCTAAATAATTAAGTATGAGATAGCATAAGGATGATGCTAAATTTCAAATTCACTACCTAAAGCTATGAAGTCAGTATTAGAAATGATCAGGCATCATGCAGTCAGCAGGATATATTATGAACCTGTGAGTTATCCAGTTATCTTTGTGTTTATTTTAAGCTAGCAATCATTTACTTTACATTCAGCTGAGTGCGGCATTAATTTGGACAGGTTATCTCACTAATGCATGTATCTAGGTGTATCATATACCCTTCTGGCCTGCAAATATACTGAGCAGAATCCTTTTTATCCAGCTGTGATAAATGCATGTAATTTCTTTTTTTTCATGCCCCTCATGTCAGGAAATTTGATCTAGATCTGTGTCCATGAATATTGAATATTTGCCTATTCCAATGTCAGCGGTTAGTCCTGTGAAATGTATTTGCTCAGCAAGTCTATTGTTCTTTTAGAATATATCGGAAAAGTGGAATGTAATTGAAAACAAATATTAAACTACAGCATCAGTCTCTAGCTACATACAGTAATTAACCTACAACAGTGAGGTAGAGAGACGCAGAGCGTACTCTCATGTTGATACTTTCATTAATTAATTATAATAATTTTGTGCAGCATAATTTTAACATCACTCCATACATTTTTCATTTACTCTGCAATAACTGTCCCCTGGCATATTAAATAATTTGTCTCCCCTCCTCCCGCATGTCTTCACTCCTCCCTTGTGCTTGCTTTCCTGGCATCATCTTTCTGGCCTCTGGGTCTGGCGTCTGTTGTCATCATTTCTAGATGAATGACAGAGTGCCTACAGGAAAAGGCATATGGCTGTACAGCAGTGACTGATTAGCTGCCTCCTATATTGTCTACCATGGCAAGGTATGTGTAAGTGTGTTAAGACTAAGATGCTTCCTACTTATTATTTTGCAACATCACTCTTGCGTTATCCGTCTTGACAGAGCTTGTTTGTCATGGCAAGACCTGCTGGAAACCTCCCCCCTCCCCTGAGGCAGGTCCAATCAACCCTCAGTAGAGTGGCATGGCCATCAGAGCTCAGTGTGTCTCTACCCAGCAGGGCATCAATCAACAGCAGTTCAGACACGTGCCACTGAGGTTACCCATAGTCTGCCTGCTCAATTCTTATTCACATGTCTGTGAAGGAGCTTGAGCTTTCATCAGTCCTCATCACACAACTACATGTGTACAGCAACTAAAATTGCTGTGCAATGTAGAAAACAAGACAAATAGGAAGATCAGTTCAGATCAGATCAGATAAAGAAAGTTCCAATCGAAACCATGGCATGGCCATCAGTGACTGAGAGTAGAAGAAAGCATAAATGACCATGTTGTGTGGGTGTATAGGACATTCCTGTTTCAGTTTTTTGATCATCACAACACTTGCCATTGGTAGGTGTCTTTGAGCAAGCACATATTAGCTCTCATCCTGAAATATTTAGTAGCTGTTGTATGATTATTAGAGAAAATATGGGAATAGAGGAGACTCACTGAGCAGGTGGAAATTGATTATAAATAGTTTAGTAGGAAATAAAGTAAATACATAAAAAAATGTTTAAAGGGCATTTAACATGTACAATGGTAAGTAAAACATTTCTTTTTGCAGCCAGTGACCCCTTCCACAGTGAACAAAACATTTTATCACAGCTCAGACTCAACTTGTTTGAAAAAATAATAGAGGAAATGTGTATCATTAAATAATTTTTTTGAGCTATACATACATACATACATATATATATATATATGTATATATATATATATATATATATATATATATATATATATATATATATATATATATATATATATATCTATATATCACATATCAATATATATATATATATATATATATATATATATATATATATATATATATATATATATATATATATATATACTGAGGCAGTAGATTTTCATTTAATATCTGTTGATATTTGATAGAGTCCATGATGCCAAGTCCAGGTTCTCAAACAACAGAAAAGCAGCCCCAGAACATTAAAGAGCCACCATCTACTTTTCCATATGGCTACCTCTCTGTGTGCACCAAAAACAACTTTTATTTTGTTTATTGGCAAAAAGCTTTATTTAGGTTTCATCTGACCATAGAACCTGATCCCATTTGAAGTTCCAGTATTGTCTGGCAAACCGAAGATGATTGTGTTTGTTTTTAGATGAGAGTAGAGACTTTTTTCTTGAAACCCTTCCAAACAACTTATGGTGATGTAGGAGATTTTGGATTGTAGTTTTGGAGACTTTCTCACCCCAAGATGCAACTAACTTCTGCAATTCTCCAGCTGTGATCCTTGGAGATTTTTGGCCATGTGAACGATCCTTTTCACAGTGCGTTGAGACAATATAGACACACGTCCAATTCCAGGTTCATTCACAACATTTCCAGTTGACTGGATCTTCTAAATTATTGCCCTGCAATACATACATACACACATATAAATATATATACACACACACATATATATATATATATATATATATATATATATATATATATATATATATATATATATATATATATATATATATATATATATATATATATATATATATATACAAGTGTGTGTGTTACGGAACGGGACTGGAGGCGGATGCAGGTGCAGTTCAAAGTCTTTATTATACACGTAACTCAATAACCAAAGAAAACGCGGTCTTCACAGGAAAATGAGAAACTGGAATCGTGGCATAAAACGAGAGCATGAATCACGGCATGGAAACAAATCATACTATATCACCTATCTAACCTATAATACTCTGAGCAAAGTGCTCAGTAACCGAGGGGTTTAAATAGTGAACATAATCAAACCAAAACCATGGACACCTGGGGCAAATTAAAGACACTTAAACTAAACTAAATGCTCAAGCAGGAAGCGAGTGAACCAAAACAAAGTCACGTGACTAGTCAGGAGCCATGCCACAGTGCCATCTGCTGGCTGTGGTCTAACAGTATGTATATATAAGTTAAACAATAATTTGTTAAACAAAAAAATTTCTTTGCTCATATTTACCAAAGTTGCTAATATTAGTTGGGGGCACTGTATGTATATACATTAGATATAGTAGATAGTATTACTATCCTTTTAGTATAGGTTGTTATGGATGTTATTTAGTAATCCTAGGTGTAAGCCTAATTGACTAGTCACTTGAAATGAAACTGGCTAAGTATAAATAAGTGTAAATAGATAGATTACTCTTAAGGGATTTGTTTGGGTGGCATTATTATTATTGTTCGTAGGATTTTTTTTCACTGTGACGAAAAAAATCAACTTTCAAATGTCAGTTTGTTCAATACCATTTCCGAACATCTGGGAAGTAATTGTATTAAGAGCTGAATCAATTGAGGATACTATTTCTGCTCCTGGTGATGGTATCTATTTTTCTATTAGCAGAGTGACAAATACAATGTGTTAAGGTCAGCGTTCCTATTCACATCAGTGACAGCTTTAAGTTATTTTCTGCCCTCTGACCACTGTCTGTCTTAGGAAGTTGTATTTCTGTTGCTTGTGGAATGAATCAGATGAGTCAATATCATTCTCACCATGTTGCAGCTCTGCAGAACACCAGGGAGTACTCCACATGCACAGCCTCTATCATTGGCTTATTAAGAGAGGTGCTTGTCTCCTATTGATCCACCAGGCTGCTGCATCACTCTGTGTTATTACCTTCATGCCTCTTGTCCTTCACTGCCTCCCACCCTGCTCACCTGAACATTCAGCGTGCTGGCACTGATTCAGGAAATTAACTGATAAAGTTTGTAGATACAATTTACCATTTTAAGAAATGTTCACTCAAGAGTGTCTCGGAGTACAGAAGGAATTTAGGAATTTCTTCACTAAAATCAGTACCTGACTGGTGGTGAAGGATGCCCACAGGTACCTGTTTGTCACATCAGCTCCATCATCATATTAAATGCTGCTTAATGGGTGGTGATATAAATTGATGTAAAAGGCCTGCTTGTATCTCTCAGGATCACTGATCCTACGTGTGATTGACAGGTGGGAAAAGTCTGCCAAGTGCTCAGTGGCTCCTCATGGACTTTGATAGAGCTGTGTTGGGCCAGAACAGCTTTCTTTTATTTAACAGGGTCATCTCAGTGAGAGAGATATAGCACTGTGGATGGACATCTCAAGTCATAAAAGCTGTCTGCCATGATATTTCATGTTCTTTTGGGATGTTCTTTTGGGATATGACTTTTTTGCTCTTTTGGGCCAGTGGCTGATGTTTTTTTGTTGTTTGGGTTCTGTGGCTATTGTTTATTTTGTTTTGTTTTGGCCTTGTGACTGATCTTTTTTGTTGTTTTGGGTTTATGGCTAATATTTGTTTTAGTTGTTTTGGCCCTATGGATAATGTTCTTGCTGATGTTTTGACCCTAAAGCTCCTGTTTTTTTGTTGTTGTTTTGGCCCTATAGATGATGTTTTTGTTATTGTGGTTGTTGGTTTAGGCCTATAACACATTTGTTTTGGATGAGAGTCTCACTACTCTTTTTTATGCTCTGTAAAGTCTTTGCTTTAATTGACTTTTAGAACTGACTGCATTTGGGTTTTTTTCCCCCTGCCATTTAATTAACGGGGTGTTAGGCTGTTAGAGCAATGTGTGGAAGTTGAACAACTCCTTGGTGTGACTTCCAATGACACTCACAGCTGGATGAAAGTGGATTAGGGCCCGTTTAACATTTTCAACTAAAAAATTTAAACCTTTTATGCATTTTGGCTGTTTGGTTACATGACAACAGTGTTTTGGGGCGGGTTTCAAAGTGCACCTTTTTAAAAACGATGCCATTATCATATGTAAACATATAAAAACTAGAATGTCATGACGATGACATCATGTATTATGTGTTCAGTCTATAGGCATGCATGCGAGTACTTCAAAACAATAAGCAAGACATTTAAAACTACAAAACTGTGTTTGTGCTGTTTGGGACTTTGAGTTTACTAATACTTCTCTAGCAAACTTGTTGTTTGTCCTAATAATTCTCAAAGTACACAACTTGGTACCGAAGTATTGGTTCTTGTGACATCCCTAGCTACAGCATACAAAGACATTCTAGACAATTGTGTGCTTACAACTTTAGTAGTCAGGTGTCCACAAACCTTTGGCCTTATAGAATATGTTATGCACTTACTGCATTAACATTTGTTTTGTTTGGCCAGGTGTTTTTCATGTTTATTGATAATTTTTCAAATTCACCACCCTTAGAATTATGGATTTTGGCTGCCCAAATTTGTTGTGATGTCATAATAAAAGTATAAATCAAATTCTAAAACCATACATACAGTAATGTGAAGAAGCATTTGCCGTCATCCTGATTTCTTCTGTTTTTGTGTATATCTCTCTTTATTTTTAAAAATAAAACAAAATCTGAGATAAAACAAAGACAATCTTGATAAACAGTTTTTAGATGATAATGTCTTTTATTGAAGCAAAATAAATATCCAATTCTAACTGGGCCTGTGTGAAAATGTATTTGCCCTCGTAGTTACTAATTCCCAAAATCTATGAAACTACATTCATAATGTGGTTCAGCTGGAGTAGACGCAACCAGGACTGAATACTGCAAACCCTGTTCAATCAAATCTACACTTAAATAGAACTTTTTCAACAGTGCAAAGCTGGTTAAAAAGTCTTACCCAGTAACACACTATGCCAAAACTGAATGAAATTCCAGAAATGATGAAGAATAAGGGACATAGTATGGGAAGGGTTATAAAGCTATTACAGATGTTCTGAGACTCCAAAGAACAACAGTGAGAGTCATTATCTCCAGATAGAAATGCTTGGCACAGAAGAACATTAAGGCTTGTCTGAATTTTGCCAAAACACACCTTGTTGATCCTCAAACCTTTTTGGGAGAATGCTCTATGGACTGATGAGTCGAAAAGGGACGATAGGGTACCCGTTACTTCTGGTATAAACCAAACACAGAATTCCACAAAAAGAACATCATACAAATTGTCAAGCATGGGGGTGGCAGTGTATGGTATGAAGATGTTTCGCTGCTTCAGGGCCTGGGCAACTTTAAATAATTGAGGGAAACGAATTCTGCTCTCTACTAGAAGATTATAAAGGAGAATGTCTGGTCTTCAGTCCGTAAATTGAAACTTAAGAGCATCTGGATTATGCAGCAAGACAAGGTTCCAAAGCATAGGAGTAAATTTTAATCCTAGAAGTAAGTGAAAGAATAATCTTCACTTATCAGAAGCGTTTCGTTGATAGTTGCAGTTATTGCTGCTAAAGCTGGCACAAGCAGATTTTAAGTTTAATGGGGCAATTACCGTTTTACATGGGCGATAAGTGTTGGATAACTTTTTTTGCTTCAATAAAAAAATAAAATAAATAAAAACTGTATTTTGTGTTTATTCAGGTTGCCTTTTTTATGTTGTATTTTGTTTGAGGATCTAAAACTATTTAATGTGAGATATACACAAAAACAGAAGAAATACATTTTTTTTACAGCACTGTACATAACTTACACACTACCAAGAGTTTTCAACTATCAGCAGTTTGTTTCAACATGCTGTACAGTGCTATCCGGATGCTCATCTCTCTTCCCATCGGCTCGGTTTCTTTAGGCCTTTGTTCCTCCTCACAGCCCATACTGGTGGTAGACGTCCCTATAAATAGAGACGGGCTCATTTTTCTTCCTCTCAATCTGCAGTGTTTCAGTTTTGTATTCATTCCCCTGGCCACCGTCTTGCATGCAGCTTAAAAAAGAGGATTAATACTGTATAATTTTAATCAGGAAGCACAAGTGCTGCTAACGAATGCAGCTTGAGAGTCAAGCAGCAATTTTGGCTTGTTTTCTTCCTCTTAGATTTAGACCATCGGACTGAAATGCATCTCGTTCTATTCATGCATGAAGATGTGTTATACCCTGCCACCCCTTTCACCCCCCAACGTCATCTGCAAATCATTTATAAATAAATGAAAAGACGTGATTAATTACTTGGCTTTTCTGCTCACAAATATTTTGCCTTTCCCAACAATGTTTTGCTTTTTGAATATTTGTCTATGATTGCAAGTGCTCTTGAAGATTTATGTTTATAGCTAGCAGCCTTGTTTATGCTACGTTGATTAATACTACTGCTGCATTTGACTTAACAGAAGTAACCTCAGCTTTATTTCTCTTTTTTTTTATCAACATTCACATTCTTTTAGATTCTTTGCAAGGGGATTTCATATTAAGCTTCAGATATTATACTTGCAAAGAAGCAGAACAGAACTTTGATCAGGTATCAGATATATTTTACAAATGCCAGAAAGTCTTCTTTTCCTTCCTTATAAAACTTTCTTTTATAGGCTAAAGGAGACACTTATATGGCGCAGTGACCGAGGATAGTCGTTGTTTGTGAGGCTTTCACCAGGACTTAAGTTAAACCATGATGTCCCAAGTTGGCTAAGAGAGTGCTGATATAAACAGGTCTAGACAAACACCTGGAAATATATCTTATTACAGCCGCCATCCCTTTAAGTTAGGCTTTCTGCAAACAAAAACCTGCCAGGTCACTGTTTTTTTCCATGGGCTATAACTATGTATTCATAACCTTTGCTTCTTTATATAATAGACATGATTGGAGACAGTTAGTAGAAGGGAAGTAACCAGATATTCCCAGGTTATTTGGACTGTAAATCAGATATTATATCTAGGTGTGTTAAACAACATAAAACATTTTCCCAATTTTAGGGGAACAGATGTTCAAAAACAGATAAGTGTAAGAACAGATAAGTCTTGAAGTAAATTTAAGTAAATAAGACTTAATATTTGGTTGCACATCCCTTGCTTGCAATAACTACATTAAGCCTGTGATTCATTGACATCACCAAACTGTTAAATTCTTCTTTTGCGATGCTTTTCAAGGCATTTCACATCCTGAAGAGGAGACTGAAGGGAGAAATGCTGCTCAATTGGGTTAAGGTCTGACGATTGACTTGGTCAAAGTTAAACTTTCCACTTTTCCCCACAGATCAAGTCCTTTGTTGAGTTGGCAGTGTGTTTTTGATCATTGTCTTGCTGCATGATAAAGCTATTCCCGATTAATTTGGACCCATTTCTATGTGAATTAGCAGACAAAAATTTCCTGTAAACTTCTGTATTAATTCTGCTGCTACAATAATGAGTTACATCATTGATAAAGATTGGTGAGTTTTTCCCAGAATCAGCCATGCAATTCTAAGCCATTACTCTAGCTCCACCATGTTTTGCAGATGAGCTTGTTTGTTTTGGATCATAAGCAGATATTCTTTCCCCACACTTTGTCCTTTCACTTTGGTAGCGGTTAATCTTGGTTCCAAGACTTTTGCGGCTTGTCTGTATTTCTTTGAGAACTCCAATCTGGCTTTCTGATTTTTACTGCTGATAAGTGGTTTGCATCTTGGGGCATGGCCTCTTTATATTTTTGCTCTCTAACATCCACCAGCTCTGTGATGTCATCATGGAGGAGTGGAAGAGGGCTCCAGTGGCAACCTGTGAAGCTCCGGTGAACTCCATGCCCCAGAGGGTTAAGGCAGAGCTGGAAAATAATTGTGGCCACACAAAATATTGACACTTTGGGCCCAATTTGGACAGTTTTTCACTTAGGGGTGTACTCACTTTTGTTGCCAGTGGTTTAGACATTAATGACTGTGTGTTGAGTTATTTTGAGCAGACAGCAAATTTACACTGTTATACAAGCTGTACACTCACTACTTTACATTGTAGCAAAGTGTCATTTCTTCAGTGTTGTCACATTAAAAGATATAATCAAATATTTACAAAAATGTGAGGGGTGTAAGCTAGGCTATAATCTACTAGGCTACAGGCTAAGCTATAAGCTATGCTATAAGCTAACTAGCCTTGACATGAACTCATGGTTAGGAAACATGAACAAGAACTAAGACACATGGCATGAGCAAAGACTCTAACTATATTCGCTATCTAATTCTAACTCTATATCTAATTACCCGCGTTGTGTGTGTCATGGCTCCCGGTGTATATACACACCAGCCAAACTGCTAACAGCTGCGGGCAATACCAAAACACACGTGACTCGACAACACATGACAAGACGGGACGGAGACATGACGTCACCAATATGCATTTCTTCGTGTGTTTTCCCTGATGAGGGGGTGTGCATGAAGCGCAAAATGACTGATCTGAAGAATGTAGTGTGAGCGCGTTAGATTTAAATCGAACAGTTTCATTGGTCCACTGTGACCTGTTGAGTAATTTCATTTGTTTGATGTGACGAGGCTAAATGTTTTGGCATGAAACTCGTTAGCCCGTAAAAATCCATAAATTAGCCGCGTCATTGTTTAAGCCGCAGTGTTCAAAGTCTGTGAAAAAAGTAGCTAGCAGCTTATAGTCCGGAAATTACGGTAGGTCTTGTGCTTTTTCTCCGTATAAACACAGTTCAGGAAGTGTTCTTTTCTATCACTTCCCAGCAAAATCAACATAAAACCAAGAACTGGACGATTTTATGAGCTGACATTTCAGGAGGTTTTAGGTAAGTTTCGAACACAGGTAAAGTCATATTATGGTCATGTGGCCTACTAATGATTATGATGCTACTTGACAAGTGGTTATAATAAAGGTCAAAAGAATCACTTTGTACAAAAATTAGGTGTATACACTATAAGATTTCCACTGTTTGCTTATCCATGCGAATCTTTCAAAATCATTAAAATTGTATTTATTTATGTACATGCACACAAAGTGTACCATCCATGTTCTACCGCTTACTCCTTTTCAGGGTCACGGGGAACCTGGAGCCTATCCCAATAAGCATCAGACACAAGGCACCCTGGACAGTCTGCCAGTACACCCTGCCAGTCCATCGCAGGGCACAATCACATACACACATACTCACACACCAATCATACACTACGTACACTTTAGACATGCCTACCATGCATGTCTTCTCTGGAGTACCCGGAGTAAACCCCCGCAGTACGGGAGAACATGCAAACTCCACATGCACATGGCGGGCCTCGAACCCCGGACCCTGGAGGTGTGAGTGCTAACCACTAAGACACCGTGCACCCAAGTGTAACATTTTTGTTTTCTAAACTAATATGAATCCTTGAACCCACATTTTTAGATGTGGATCAGGCATGCCATTGATATACTGTATGCATAACTAATTAATTATAGAAAATATGAGTGTAAGAAAGTGACTCTTTCAGGCCTTTTTACACTTGGTCTAAATATGCAGGAATGGTCAAAGTATTATGAAAATTGTTTTTCATAATCAGACTGTTGCAAAAATGGGTATGAGGATAAAACATGGGACATAGATTCAAACACAGAATGTTTTACCATTTTAACTTTCTAATGTTTGCACATCGTCTCAGTGAGCTTTATCCAGTTAGTGATAATGCAATGGACATCACACAGTAGCTAAAATAATTTCCTTAATTTCCTTGCTGTGAAATGTTTTTATTATAGATAACTTTCCATCCGATTTGCTGGTAGGAATAATAATAAAAAAAAAAGCCCACATGTGTGAAACACATTCATACTAAAGCCATCTGACATTTGACTGTGGACAAAGAGCAGTGAATGTAGCTTGTTTGGGTTGTCAGATTAACCTGCTTCCTGTTTTCATGTGAGATAAGACATGGTGAATATTTGCCCAAGATCACATATTTTTGTTGTTTTCACTTTTTCTCATGTTCTGCTCCATAGAGCTCTGTGCCATCTGTTGTTGTGTAGCTTCTGTAAAAGAGGCTAGTGGCGGGGTGACAGGGACACCTGGGGCTCTTGTAAAGTGTCCAGGCCTTTTCTGGGGGGTAGTCACTAGCACAGTGTAGCCACTGTCAGGCCCTTTTCCTGTTCTGGCATGCAGGCCAAAGTCACCCTTTATCTAGAGGTGACCCCCTCTTGCAGAAGTTATGAATCACCCTCTTAATCTGGCCAGACAGAGAGTCCTTCCACAGTCAGAGAGGTGGACTCCTGCGCCGTGTCATCCACTAACAGATGGCATAAATTTTACACTTAAACGCCGCATTAAGTATTAATCATTCTCAGCCGTGTTGCTGTCACGCTAGCCTGCGAAAAAAGCTGTGGGTGTGCAAAGTATGATTAATGGACTCAGAGCTCTGCAGAGCCATGCTCTTGCCACCCTACTCCCGCAACAACGGTCCAAAGAGGAAGCTGACCTCTGAGAGGTAGACAGATGGATCATTCTGGGTAATTAGCCATGCGAACTTTCTCCTGTTCGTTCTGACATGGGCTCCTGGAGTTAGATGCAGTCATATTGCAGACAAGACGGCTCTCCTGAGTTTGACTAGAGAGAATAGAGAGGCTCTGAAATTTGAGTGTTTAATGCTTGTGAGTCACTGAAATTCACTGATGATTTGTATAACAAAAGTGCCATTTATTGTTTCACACATTGCTTCTGTTTTATTTTATTATTATTTATTTATTTATTTATTTTTTTTTACATATTGCTTCTAAGTGATGTACAGTGTGAAAAGAACCCCCCAGTGGTTTCCCTGCTGTTAGGTAGTTAATTAATGGTAGGATGTCTCCAGTCATGGCTGGACATGCAGACCATTTTGGCACTACTTATCAGCTTACTGTTAGAGTCTAGCTACCTTGAGTTTTCCACAAAGTAATTTGTGTTGATGAACAAAGAAGTGGCTTTCTTCCCTAAAGCATGTGAAAGGCACAAGGATGAAGATGAAAATGTTTTTCCTTAGATAAATAAAAACAAGGTTTACACTTGCTAATAACTCTGTGACACGACTGGCTAATTATTGCATGATGGGTTAGAATGTTTAATTCCTGCATGTACAGTTAACATTATATTAAATAAAGATCAACAAACATTTACAGACCTGGACCATGAATAAACAAGCTGTGTTTATAACAGCTTTATGGCTGTCTAGTTGGATAATCACTCTATCTTTAAGAGAGTTATGGGGTGGTTGGGATGACTTGGTTATCAACTGGCAGTGGTGGTTTGGGCTCTGCACTACTCATCAGAAGGTTGTGAGTTTGAATCCTGGTACTGCCAAGTTGTCACTACACGTTACCCTCATTGATTCAAGCAAAACTGGAAGGAAATTACTGAAACCTTGTAGTGTTCAAAACATTTGCCCAAGGAATTGGTGTATGCTGTACGGGACATCTCAGGGGACAGGTGCATTCTCATTACAGACAGATATGGGACACGAATGTGAACTGTCATGAGCAAAATCTGAGCAAAAAATCGGAAATGCGCAAAGAAGCTTGTAATATGACTGTAGCCTCTGTTACTTTCCAAACCAGCGTGTGTTTGTGTGTATGGCCTATGCCTATGCTCTGATGTTAATGTGAGATGAGTGGGCAGTGTGGCTCTGCCATCCTCAGCATGTCCCTTAGCCCTGTGCCTCCTTAGACAACGTGATGAAAACCACCAGACATAATTATGTTGTCTGAGTGAATCAGCAGAGAGACGCCTTCATCCCCAGCGAAGTGCCACGGCCAGACCACTACACATTTCCTTCCGAGCGCCATTATTGAAATCAAGCCATGCTCTGTCAGATCCACTGTTGGTGGATGTGTTGGTGCTTGTGATCCATTAAAAAAGTTGAAGCCTTTTTTGCAATTCTTTTTGTCTTTTTTTTTTTGCCCAGGAATTGCTTATGACATTTTGCCTACTAAAAATTTATTACAGACATGTAAGATTGTTCTCAGTTCAGATAGTGTTTCTTTCAGTGTTGCTCAGGGGAAGCCTTGATACATTTTTATTAAGCCTTATGATTTCATGCTAGACTGAATAATCCTTTCTGGGTGCACTCATAGTAGTTTTGAGTTCAAATTACTTTTTTGACATCCATTTTTTTTAAGACAGCCAAGAGTGAATTAATGCATATAGAATATAATTAATGCATATAGCATATTGAGTTACAATAATACAATAATAACATAATATAATGGTTATTACAATTTTTTTTTTTTTTTTTACAGTTTTGATAATCAAAACTCACTCAAGGAAAAAAACATTTTTTTTTTCGCTTAGGCTGTTTGACACTTCTTTACATGGCTTCTTGCTTAAACATATGGAGCTGAATTTTAGGCGTTAATAGTGAGAATAAAAAGCTTTAAATATAAACGTTCTTTTAAAGCAGGGCCCATTCCAAAAAGAAAGATTGAAAAAGCATAATTCTGAAGGGAATTCAAATTCGACGTTCAAATTCCTCTGGAATAAGCTGCAAAACCATGTGTGCTTGGAGAGCTTTGTTACAGTAACCAATTTATTGGAATGATTCATTTGCTTAATAGTTTGTATTTTCTGATCACCATAGATTTCATACTGAGTAATTGTATTTCAGTTTCAGTTTGTAGGCAACAGGAATAAAGCACAGGTGAAATTATGAAGGGGCAACCTACCACTTAGCTCACACATTCTTTGGAAATATTTAATGTTTCCAATAATGGCTGATTTATTTTCTCAGCAAGGAAGAAATATCTGGGGGGACGGGGGGACGGGGGGACCAACATCAAACAACACTGATGGCTGCCATTTTTTTCTTCATGCCTTTGCATAAATTGTCAGTGAAAAATGTTTAAAAAAAAAAAGTATCTGGAATGGAAAAGTATAATTTTTTTAAGTATCATGATCTGTGTTAATGATGCTGGATGCATTTCTGAAACTTACTGGAACAGCTGATAAATACTAATCAAGACAAAGTATCTAAATTCCCAACCTCCAGCTACATATGCAATAATTAGTATGTGTGTGTCCCTGTTTTCACTGATGTATTGAACATCTCTCAGGGGAGCAATGAGTTTTATGCAGATCCTCAGCCGAGGTAATGACAGCTTCTTCCTCTTTACTTGTTGCACATGCTGCTAATTGCCTCTCAACATAGGCTGAAATATTTATGAACGGGTGAAAAGAACAAGCAGTCCTATAATTTAGATACATCCTAACACTATCCGCAACATTTTCCCTATAAGAAACTGTGATTGTGTTTGATTCAGCTGTAGAATGCTGAGGGTCCGATTGGACCCATGTACTGTATGTGCTGTGCATGTTTTAGTGAAATGGACAGTTCATGACGAGGTCTGATGCTGATGAAGGGGTATAAATGGGTATGTGATGGCACTGGGTTTAATGCACAGCGAAAGGTTTGAGAGAATGCTGTAATAGCCAGAGAAATTCAGAATCCATCTGAATTCACCTTAGGAATGTGGGATGAGGTTAGAAACCATTGCCACGCTGTAATTGGATAAACTAGATTGTAGGAGGTTTTCAAGTCATGTCTGATTAGGGAGTTTGATTTTAACTGTTTTGTACCTGTTAAGTAATGTCTAGGTCTGACTAATAGATCTCTCTACCCAGAGAGAATTATTAGTTTAGTACCTTGAATAAGGAGAAAGAAATATTGATGTGAATGTAATGGGAAATAGATAGTTACAATTGTTGAGAAGACTTTTACCTATAAATACTTTGCTTTTGTACTAGACCACTGACCATTCTTAAAAGAGATATATTAAGACTTGGATGACCACTTAGACTTGGAAATTGTACTACAGATTAAGCCACTTGCTGTTAATGTGAGTTGAAGAGTAAATTGGTTTAACAGGCCCTGAGGCCTTATTATATTAGGTCAAATGAGAGTACACTAGCGTTTTCTCCTGTCCTCATGACTCTGTTATCTTTTTTTTAATCACATCTAGTTAATAGGGAATGAGTCTTTATTCTGTTGATTGTAAGTTTTCTAGACAGGTGTCTGAAAGTACACTGCTGTAAGAATTAATAACACTCCTTCACTGCTCTGTCAATGGAAGGTCATGGAAATACACTCATTTATAGAGGGCCTCTCTATACGAAAAGACATTTATGACTGACCTTGTTCTTTTGAATATTTGCTGTATGCCTGGAAAATTCATTGCACTTGTTGTACATTGGAACAGAACTTTACATGTTTACCTAATCAAGGCTTTCTGCCTAGAGATGATAGCGGATTTGAAGCTATTCAATTCTATCTTCTTCCAATAATTTGTACCATCACTTTATTTTTTTATGATTTTACTATATATTTGTTGCAATCTGCTAGTCTAAAATATTATTCTTGTGATGAAAATTTCATTAAAGATTTTCTTCCACCAGAGAATAAAACTAAAATCGGGTGCAGTTATGATAAATGACTGGGCTTAACACTAACTAGGATAGGAGTATTTGAGATATTTCATTACTGCTCAGACTGTACATAATTCCTGTTCAATTAAAAATGGCAACGTAATTAAACTATCTGCCTCACAGCTCCCAATAGGAAGTGACTTTCATTATCTCCATGGCAAGCCATTGCTAATTTTGCTTGCGTTTAAAAGCCCAGTGCATGCTCTACTGCAATCTAAAGCCATCAATGAGGATACAAAGAAAGATGAATTATCTGGGGAATGGAAAAGAAAAGGAACATGCAATCTATTTGTCACTTTGTAGCTAATAACACTCTGCATCTATCGCTGCTCTCTTCTTGTGTCTCAGAGGACGGCTGCTGGAGAAAAATCTGCAAGGTGCAGAAAGAGGTTTTAACTGTCTGTGTAAATCCCAACATTCAGCATACAAGAAGCCAGACATAGTATCCTGCTGTGAAGAAATCCCAGGGAACAGCGCAATGAAGAAAAGACTAGCTTTGGAGAAAGGGAGAGTTATGTGGAGGCTAAGGGTGATTAGTCATGTCCTTGATGGAATGTCTCGAGTCTGGCTGAGGTTGACTGGGACAGCTCCCTCCTAGGATAGGAATGCACAGTTCAGTTCTGTTAAAACTGTTATTTAGTTAGAAACCAGCTGTAAAGCACAAGGTAGACTCATTAGCAGATAAAGCAGCCCAGATCACTGGGCCAATAGGGTCTTATGTCAATTTTGCTTTCAGACCTATGTCACCAGTTAACACCATGGCTGAAACAAACAGACAGTGGTGAATTTGCTAACGACTTAATGAATCCTCTGAGGTGATATCTGCACATCTGTACACAGAATATGATTTATGTGACCTACAGGGAAACTGTAGAAAATATGGTAAGTGATCAAAGGTCTTTTTGTGTTACGAGCCACTGGAGACATTTTACCCTTAATATATTCAAAGGCATTGACTTTGGGATAAAAATAAAACAGTAAGTGTCTACCATTAGAACAACGATTTCAGTAACAGATGGCAAAGAGCGCTTACAGGATGCGCTCACCTGTTCCCAGTCAAGATTTAGTTACAGAGTCACAGTCAGTAACATGGAGCATATGGCCACTCTTCATACTTTAATTACCCAATAAAACCCCCCAAAATAAAAGCTCTAGCACACCACACTGCTCATGCCGGACCTCTTGCTTTATTGCCTTGACTGTGCTGATGTAGAATTTGTTTTCTGCCATATAAACAGCCCCAAGGCTTCTGTGGCTGAGGTCTGAATGGCCTGCTGGCATCTCTGAACATGACCTTGACTGCTCTGATAGAAATGAGAGAAAGAAAGGGTCTGATAAAAGTAAACCATAAGGGAGGGACCAGCTTTGCTGCACTGTTTGTCAACGTCAATGAAAACCTGACTCTCCAACGAGGCTCCTTTGAAATGGGGAAGTATGTCCTGGAGTGAGCCCACACCCTAGCTGTTTCTGCTCTCACCAGAGGTGCTTCTAATTAGCTTTTGAACGGTGGGTGGCTCTGCATTAACCCTTTGCACTTTCTATGGCAGGCACAGGAGACCTCAAACACTGCCCCTGCTGCCTGCATGACATTAAGCAGCTGTATCTGCTCTTGCTATGACACTCTTTTCTTTTCACTATTTTCATGTGCTTTATTTTTTTTCCCTACCTACTGCTCTTTCACTTGGCCTGCCTAATTTAACCACATTCAGTCTCTCTCTGTAGCCTGACTGGCATATCAAAATGTGTGACAGAGCTGGCTTACCTCGTTGTGTTGGCAGGGAGGAATGCCTGAACCTTAATCGGCAGACTGTTGTGGCGTATTAGTGCCACCTTTCTTCCTCATTACTATGCAGATGACATCTTTCCACTATTCAAGCTCATTTCCTAACCAGTCTCTTTTTATATAAATATTGTGCATGCAAATTTAGATGTGTACCAAAGCTCTATCTAGGAGCAAATGCACTATCATTAGTGGTTAGCTATAAAATATGTCTAGTGATTCATGGCACATTTTTCTATTTTCTGTGCTGTGCTGATTATTAGGTGAATTTCTCTAAATAGTGTAATAAAGCAACTTATTTAAAGGTACATAAACCAGAGAAGCAAACAAAATGTATCATGTCCAAGCAAATATCCCCTTATTGTACATGAATTGTACATTAAACATAGTGAAATGCTTGATAATAGGTCCTAACCCATAAAAGTGAGAAATTTCTCTCTCTTTAATATCTTCTCAAATGAACATTTCCAATAAATTGAGGTTGTAGGTGCTTCTCTCTTTCTCCACTCTCATAATGAATTAGGAGTGTTGGAAATAGCTCTTCAAAAAGATGTGAGTGCTTGTGTGGCAAAATACATTAAAAGATCCTTTGGTAAGTATATTACACTCAACTTCACGGGGCTGCTATAGTCCTTCTGTCTATTCCACTGACTCATGAATGGCATTTAGCTGCGTCCTTCCCAGCCTCTGTCTCTTTCAGGGACCTTTAAGTAGCTATTCCAGTGAAGCTTCTTGAGAACAAATACTTATTTTCCTCTCTTTTTGTCAATTAACTTTTATTTTACCAATACGAACCTGGCAAAGGAGCAGATATTTACAGGTGCATCTCAAAAATGTAAATATCATGGAAAAGTATTTCCCCCCCCGAAATTTAATTAAAAACGTGCAACTTTTATATATTCTAGATTCATTACACATAAAGTGAAATATTTAAAGCCTTTTCATGTTTTAATCTTGAAGATTACGTCTTATAGTTCCTTGAAATCAAAAAACTAGTAGCACAAAATATTAGAATAATAATACAGAAATTTCAACCTTCTGAAAAGTATGTTAATTTATGCACTCAATATTTGTTCCGGACTCCTTTTGCATGAATTACTGCATCAATGCGGCATGGCATGGAGGCGATCAGCCTGTGGCACTGCTGAGGTGTTATGGAAGCCGTAGCTTATGGCTTCCATAGATTCTCTATGAGGTTCAGGTCAGGTGTGTTGGCTGGCAAATCAAGCATAGTAATACCATGCTCAGCAAACTAGTTACTAGTAGTTTTGGCACAGTGGACAGGTGCCAAGTCCTGCTGGAAAAGGAAATCAGCATAAAAGCTTCCATAAAGCTTGTCAGCAGATGGACGTATGAAGTGCTCTAAAATCTCCCGTTAGACGCTGCATTGACTCTCAACTTGAGAAAACACAGTGGACCAAAACCAGCAGATGACATGGCACCACAAGTCATCACTGACTGTGGAAACTTCACACTGGACTTAAAGCAACTTGGATTATGTTCCTCTCCACTCTTCCTCCAGACTCTGGGTCCTTGATTTCCCAATTAAATGCAAACTTTACTTTCATCTGAAAATTGTTTGTGGTTGTGTGTACTGAACCACACTGACAGATTAAAGGCTCAGGAAACATTTGCAGGTGTTTTGAGTTAATTTTCTGATTAGAGCTCTTCTCAAGTCGACATTTCTGTATTGTAAATTCTTTATTCTAATATTTTGAGATACTGGATTTTTGATTTCCACGAGTTTCAAAAAGTCTTGAAATATTTCACTTTATGTGTAATGAACCTAGAATATATGAAAGTTCCACTTTTTGAAATAAATTACGGGGGGAAAAATTTACTTTTCCACGATATTCTAATTTTTGTGATGCACCTATATACAGGGGCAGCAAGTTGAATAATATTCGTATTGTTTAGGCTAAGTTCACTTCCAGGATATGTCTAGCATAGCATCTAAAGCTAGTGGCAATGCTTTGCATAACAGTGACTACCTATCACTGTACTTTGGCATTCTCTCCCTCTCTGCAGTCTACTTTTATTTCTTTCACATTTCCAGCTCTACCCATGTCCCTGTCTTTGTTATACCTTGTGTTGCTGTGAGGTTTCAGAGCAAGTGTGGAGTTTGGAGATGGAGCAGGTGGATGTGATGTGTGCATATATTGCTGAAGGCTGCTTATTTGGTTTCACTTTGACTGCTTCTGAGCTGACAGAGCAAATGCAAACAGATACATGTGAGAGCGCTTCCTCTCATCTCTCCAGCTGTCCATCTCAGGGGTTCTGTTTGGAAATCTAAGGGTGCTTTTAGTTGCCTCTGCTGAGAATTGCTCACAATGCTTGCATTTGAAGCAAGAAGAAGCACAGACACAACGTATAGGGAATGCACACACATACACATACAGACACAAACATGCACTAAATACAAAACAGAATTGTGATGTGCAGTGTTAATACATACAGAGCGTGAAATAGCTATAAACCTGGATTCATATAATATATCATCATGTTCAAAATACATAGCATGAGTACACTTGCATTCCTGCCTTTGTAGACAGCATTTTAGACAGCATTTGCATACTCAAAAAACAAAAGTTATCTCATTTGGAAGAGTCTTGAGGGCTACAGTATCTCACAAAATTGAGCACACCCCTCACATTTTTGTAAATATTTGATTATATCTTTTATGTAACAGCACCGAAAAAATTACACTTTGCTACAATGTAAAGTAGTGAGTGTACAGCTTGTGTAACTGTAAATTTGCTGTCTGCTTAAAATAACTCAACATACAGCCATTAATGTCTAAACCGTTGGCAACAAAAATGAGTACACCCCTAAGTGAAAATGTTCAATTTGGGCTCAATTAGCCATTTTCCCACCCCGGTGTCATGTGACTTGTTAGTGTTACAAGGTCTCAGGTGTGAATGGGGAGCAGGTGTTTTAAATTTGGTGTCATCCCTCTCACACTCGTCCATACTGGTCACTGTAAGTTCAACATGGCACCTCATGGCAAAGAACTCTCTGAGGATCTGAAAAAAAGAATCGTTGCTCTACATAAAGATGGCCTAGACTATAAGAAGATTGCCAAGACCCTGACACTGAGCTGTAGCACGGTGGCCAAGACAATACAGCGGTTTAATAGGACAGGTTCTACTCAGAACAGGCCTCGCCATGGTCGACCAAAGAAGTTGAGTGTACATGCTCAGTGTCATATCCAGAAGTTGTCTTTGGGAAATAGACGCATGAGTGCTGACAGCATTGCTGCAGAGGTTGAAGGGGTGGGGGGTCAGCCTGTCAGTGCTCAGATCATACTCATCATAGAAGGAAGCCTCTTTTACAGATGATGCACAAGAAAGCCCACAAACAGTTTGCTTAAAACAAGCAGACTAAGGACATGGAATACTGGAACCATGTCCTGTGGTCTGATGAGACCAAGATAAACTTATTTGGCTCAGATGGTGTCAAGCATGTGTGGTGACAACCAGGTTAGGAGTACAAAGACAAGTGTGTCTTGCCTACAGTCAAGCATGGTGGTGGGAGTGTCATGGTCTGGGGCTGTATGAGTGCTGCTGGCACTGGGAAGCTATAGTTCATTGAGGGAACCATGAATGCCAACATGTACAGTGACATACTGAAGCAGAGCATGATCCCCTCCCTTCGGAAACTGGGCTGCAGGGCAATTTTCCAGCATGATAATGACCCCAAACACAACTCCAAGACGACTACTGCCTTGCTAAACAAACTGAGGGTGAAGGTGATGGACTAAACCCTATTGAGCATCTGTGGGGCATCCTCAAACGGAAGGTGGAGGAGCACAAGGTCTCTAACATCCACCAGCTCCATGATGTCATGATGGAGGAGTGGAAGAGGACTCCAGTGGCAACCTGTGAAGCTCTGGTGAACTCCATGCCCAAGAGCGTTAAGGCAGTGGTGGAAAATAATGGTGGCCACACAAAATATTGACACTTTAAGCAATTTGGGCATTTTTACTTAGGGGTGTACTCACTTTTGTTGTCAGCGGTTTAGAGATTAATGGCTGTATGTTGAGTTATTTTGAGGGAACAGCAGATTTACACTGTTATATACAAGCTGTACACTCACTACTTTACATTGTAGCAAAGTGTCATTTCTTCAGTGTTGTCACATGAAAAGATATAATCAAATATTTACAAAAATGTGAGGTGTATACTCACTTTTGTGAGTTACTGTATATGAACAAAAATGTTTCTGCATGTATTTCTCAAGCTAGCTAATGTAAAATGCATAGTTATTTTAACCTAATTCTAGCTATGCTAGTAAACTGTGCTACTAAAGGGAGAGTATCTAGAGTATGTTCCCAGGGTCCTATGCTCTCCAGATTTTTATGGCATATATTGAACACATGGAGATTTAAAGCTGGAGTTAGGCTTCAGCATAAGTGAGAGTTGGGACATGTTCATATTTTTACGACCTTTTACTGTGTTGTATAGGCTACAGTATGGCATTTCTTCAGTTTAGTGTATACATTTCACTATTTTTCATGCATAGAGTTGAACTGTATGAATGTAGCTATTTTTTTTTTTACAGCCGCAGGAATGAGGGTTCAACATGTGCAAGCTGGTTAATTTTCCAAGTTCATAACTTTCATATAACTTTCAAGTGTGGATGAAGGATGGATTTTAAACTAATGTATGTTGTTATTCATTTAAATGTTTATTTGGTGTTTAATGTTAAAATGTAATAAAATTAATAGGGCCCTGGGAAAATGATTCCTGACTACATAAATTCTTTGGAAAAGTGTACTTATTGTGTTTTAACCGAATATTAAACTGTGGAACATAGGACCCGTGGAACATAATAATGATCCTCTTTCACATGTTTTCACAAGGAATATCAAGCATCTCCAACCTATCACAGCATTTGCTAGCTTTGAAAATAATAACATGAAATCAGTCACTGCTGATTTTTAATTTGACAAAATAACAAAAATAATAAAAAAATGTTACATTTTTATTACTATTAACTTATTCCGATAGTTGATCTCCATGTCACACTTTTTCCTTGTTTTGAAAACCGTCCCTTTGTGCCACCTGGTGGTAATTTGACATGTGAATGACTAGTTTGTTTTTACCGCACTGGACCTGGTGGCACAATACATGCGACGGTAATAGACATTCTGGTTGACTACCAGCTGTAGGACCCTGGGAACCTGGGAATAACCCCCTACTAAATACCTAGCTAGCTGACTAAGATAATATAATTTTACGTGTTACATCACCTAGCTCGAGGACTACATGTACAAATGTAAGTGAACCATTTGTAATGTGTTTTCAAGCTAGCTAACATACCAAGCATGGTTATCTTATTTTAATATTAGCTATGTTAGTTACCCAGTTAGGCATTCAGTAGCATAGCCTTTCGCTTGACTCATACATGAGATATTTATGCACGATTGAACATTCCTCAATGCAGTGCCGTGGATATGAGCCATTAACATTCAGCATGAGCAGTCTTTGTCCCTTAAGCTTCGACACAGAGAAGTGTAGAAATGTGTATGTGTATGCAAATGTGCATACACATACATGTGTGAATGTGAATGTGTAGGCTGTGTCACCTGCGGGCTAACTGGCTTCTGTAATTCCGACTCATCAAGTAAATCTTTTTCCATGCTGATAGCGGATTGGCCCTCCACCACTGGAGCACCACTTAACTGCAGGGCTCATAGAGGAAGAGAGGAAGCTAATTAAAACAGATTCGGCCTGGACATATTTTTACTGGAGGCAGTCAAACATCCATGCCAAATATGTCAAGCGTGAGATTCTGGGCTAGGTGGCCCATTTGAGTAAAGACAGGCAGCAGTAGTGCTGTGAACATTTTGATCCAGATGTTTTTAGTGTCATATAAAATGAGGTACTAGCCGGTCAGCTGTAGTACAGATTATTTATTTATTGATTGATTTATTTGTGAGATATTAGCACTATAAACTGTCCCATCTGTACCATCAGACTTGCTGCTGATTTCTGCTCCACTGCATTTATACTCTTCTCTTGAAGAGTGAGGTGATATGGGATGAGCTGTTGTTTCAGCTCCATTGCACCACCACAAATTTCCTTTTCCACAGTGACTTTAATTAGCTTCATTTGAGGGTGAAAGAACATGAGGTGTTCTCTGTTCTACAGGCTGGTGCTACCATGGCTGTTGCTCACACTCGAGTGCCCACACACACACAAAATGCAAACTTAAACAAAGCCTCAATACATTTTACATTGTGAAATTTTATCTTCTTTCATCTATAGGCAGATTGTTGTTACATGTCACTTATACCATAGCACTGCTAAAAGCTTGAGTCAGATTGGTGAAAAGGTGTTGTTCTAATAAGGTATAATTTCCAAAGCAATGGCTTCCTGTATGCTCCACATATATGCATTAAAAATGCTGTAACTGTTCGTGTGGCAAAGCTTTCTCTGATGAGAAGTTTAACATTTTTGGATGGAGTACCCAGTGTCAGTACTGTGTAAGAGTCAAAGGTATAACTGTAATTTTAAGTTTCCCAAAAAAGGAATGACTTCAAGACTGCGGGCTTTGTTGTTTCTTGGTAGGTGCATTTTTTTAAATGTCTTATTACCTTCAAGTTAGAGCAATTTCCACAACACATATGTAAATGTAATAAGAAGTGTGAAGTGTCATTCATTAATTAATTAAAGACTTGTATATGTTGGTAAATTGCTGTGGTAGAAGAGGGATAAGATTGTGTTCACGCCATGTTGGAATTATGTAGATGACAACCCGGACGTTCTACTCAGAGCTGTTAACATCCTCGGACTTGGAATTATGGGTTTCTAAAAACGCCAAAAAATCCAACTCTGTGCTAGCTAGATGAAACTGTATTGTAAGTCTTTCGTTTATTTTCAGATCAATCTTGCATTACTAAGACATTAATAATAGTCAGTTATACTAATTAGCACACTGAAATATTACAAGATAACTACTTAACTACATTTTACTGCTGAAGCTGGCACCATTTTGAGTGTTTCCACGTGATGTTGCAGTGGCCTAGTTGTCCAAGTTAAATTCCATGTTGTAATTACAAGTTCTACGAGGATGTGAATGCTTTTTTCCACTTGGAATGTCATTATTACGACTTGGCATAAATGCAGCTTATAACACTTCAGGACATTCTGTTATTTGAAAGTACATAACTTTGGCTCGCATTACACCACCCCGTTCACCGCACCTGAATCCCATCATGTTATATTCCTTACATAATAAGCATGATGTAATCTAATGCATTTGATTGCTTTGCAAAACAACGTGCATGATGCTAAACTAGTAGCTATACACTTCACTTGTTTGATTGCAGTATGTCTTGGCTGATTAACTATATTTAGGGTCAGTTTCTATATTTGGGTTTTTTGCCCAAAACTACTTCTTGCAGTATTGGACAACATTAAGTCTGTAAAGTGGGATGATGCATTTTCATATAGAAAGTGATATACTGGATACATGCAAGGTATACATTAATACTTAATTAAGATTAATACTATTTCCTACTTAGTATAATAACAGTGAAGGCACCAATAGAAAAATTATGTATTGATCAAAAATCATTGAGCAACTCAAAACATAGTAGCCTTGATGACAAACAAATATAAAATTTTGAATAAAAAGAGCTTAGCTAGACAAACTTGCAAAAGTTGTATATGACTTTTGACTATTTAAAAGAGTACAACAGATTGCAGATGATGGTTGATAGTGAAGGCTAATGTGAGTACCACTAATGTATTAAGGGAAGACATAAGACATAAGGGAAGAGTGCAAGTTAACACTGTGCTATTCTGAAAATAGATAGATCAGTGCTTCCCTGACATTAGGATGACTTGTTATCAAGCCTAATTGCCTTGGTAGGAAACACTGAGGCACCGAAGCACAGCACAAGTGTTTTAGTTTATTACTGAAAGTGGTTTTATTTAGCCAAAATGTCATGCAAAGCATAGAGGTTATTGGCCATAATGACTAGAAATTTATTAAGTGTCTGCCTTTCTGCTACTGCTTCCAATGAATCCTACTATAGATGGGTTTATTGAGCTACCTTGCTAATGCTTTTACTCCAATACACCCCGCATGGATTAGTTATGACAGAAAAAACGTAGAATAAATGTGCACCAAAAGACATTAATATCTTTAAAAGATGGAGGTGGTTCTGGTTCATTTTATACCATATCATTGTTATTCAACTGCACCTCTATATCCATGCCCTCGCCATAAACCTCCTGAATTCAACATCACCTCCCTAAGCTGGGTTCACACTACATGATTTTTCAGCCTGATTTTACTGTCACACACAAAAATCACGCATCCTAAAAGAATTCTTTATTCATGAGTCTTGTGGTGTACCATTGTGTCTAGCAGTCTCAGAAAGGTTTTTATTAAAATCTCACTGTGTGATCAGTGCTACAAAGCACATGACTGATAGGAGGACGACATAGGATGACGAAATAATCAAAATGCTAAATGAAATTTAAGCAAGAAATAATTTTAAATACTGACTTGCAAAGCTACCATGTATGCTAATACCCAGCCAGCTCCATCAAAACCCCTTCAGGTGATTCAGAATGCAGCAGCACGTCTTGTTTTCAACCAGCCCAAAAGGACCCATGTCACAGCCTCTTTGTCTCTCTCCACTGGTTTCCTGTAGCTACCTACATCAAATTCAAGACCTTGTCTGGAACAGCACCCCTTCCTCAACACTCTCCTTCAGGTTTATGTTCCCTCCTGCAATATGTGATCCCTCCTGGCTGGTGCATGGTAGTGCCTACTTAGCGAGACCCTTTCCTTCAGTGGTAGAATGAACTTCCAACTTCAATCTGGACAGCAGAATTTGCCACCATTTTCAAAAACCCCTGCTAACACAGAAGAACATTAAGGCTCACCTGAATTTTGTCAAAACACACCTTGATGAGCCTCAAACCCTTTGGGAGAATGTTCTGTGGACTGATGAGTCGAAAGTTGAACTGTTTGCCAGACAGAGGTCTCGTTACATCTGGTGTAAACCAAACACAGAATTGCACAAAAAGAACATCATATAGTCAAGCATGGTGTTGGAAGTGTGATGGTGTGGGGATGTTTTGCTGCTTCAGGGCCTGGGCAACTTGCAATAATTGAGGGAAACCTGTATTCTCCTCTATATCAGAAAATCCTAAAGGAGAATGTCCGGTCTTCACTCCGTAAGTTGAATCTCAAGCACAACTAGATTATGCAATGGTCCAAAGCGTAGTAAATCTTAGTCCTAGAAGTAAGTGACTGATCTCCAGTTATCGGAAGTGTTTAGTTGCAGTTATTGCTGCTAAAGGTGTCACAATCACCTTAAGTTTACGTTTTTTTCTCATGGGTGATAGGTGTTTTTGCTTCAATAAAAAAATATATAATAAAACTATATTGTGTGTTTACTCAAGTTGCCTTTGTTTTATGTTGTATTTTGTTTGAAGATCTAAAACTATTTTGTATGAAATATACACAAAAACAGGAAATCAGGCAAATACTTTTTCATAGCACTTTATTAACTCATTTGTATGTTTCTTTGGATAAAAGTGTCTGCTAAATGAATAAGTTTAAAATGTAAATGTAATAGACAGAAAAACAGTCCTTAAAACAGTCCTTTCCATGTTGTCTTCTTTTATCCAGCCACAAATGACTCCAAACTCTTCTTCATGACCCTTTAATACAGTGGTGTCAAACTCATTTTAGTTCAGGGGCCACATACAGCCTAATTAGATGTCAAGTGGGCCGGGCCAGTAAAATCATAGTATAATCACCTATAAATAACAAGAAGTCCATGTTCCCTTTCAAAGGGAACTTCGACGTTGCATTTAGCATAACAGTATGGGGGAGCGCCTTGCGCGCGTGACCGGTATCTGAAGCTTGTATAAAATCATGCCTCTACTTATAGGCCTGCCATGATCAGGTGACGTGGCAATTAAGCGCGTTCGCATGATATACACATGGCACCCGTGAACCCCGCCGCCAGCCTTATTATCTTCAGCGAGACTGCATTTCTGTGGTTTGTGGTAAAGAAAAGAAAAGAAACGCTTCATTTCTCCTCGGTATTTCTCAAAATCTCTCAACTTTTCTATCCCCTTTTAAGAAAAGTGAAGGAAAGAGCAAAAAAATGAGCGAGGGAAAGTTCAGAGAGTGTGTTACGCCTTGCCCCCGTTTCATCACGGGAGGAGACGGACACGCTTTCTGCGTGAAGTGTTTGGGCTTGGCGCATGCTACAGCGCCAGCCCTCGAGTCTGACTGTCAGCATTGTGAACGTTTCACGATTAGGCAACTACACTCTCCGTCGCTCTCTTCTCACCTGATGGGAGTTGGGTCTCAGAGCCTGCGGGTCTGGGCCGGCCGCTGTCGAGGCAGCCAGCCGTCTCAGGTCCTGGGGTTCGTGTATGGATTTGGAAGAGGAGCCTGAGCACGAGCGCAGCTCTATCTCTTGCTCTGTCTTCCGGGTCCGGCTCTCCGCCTGACTTTGGAGCTCGCGTTGCAACTCCTCCTTCCCCTATGCAAAGCCCAAAACACCCTTCGCTGACTCTGAGGGAGGCGGTGAGAGGCGCCTTTTTCCCAATAACTGACAGCAGCTCTCAGGCATATAAAGAGCTGCTTGAGGTGATCACTAGGGCGGTCCAGAAGTTGAATCTAGACTGGCCTGGGGGAAGAGGAAGTGGCTCGTAGCAGGCTGGATGAGCGTTTCCTCTCAAGTGAACGAAACACAAAGCTCCCTCACACTACAGAAAACTCCCCCTTTTTCCCAGAAGTGCATGATGAGATTTCACGCTTCTGGAGAAAACCTTACACTAAGCCGTGTTTATAACCCCGGAAAAGTCTGATTACTCAGCCATTGTGGAGGGTCAGCGCGCAGCTGTCGCGGTGATGCCAAAGGTGGAGGAGGCCGCGCTTCCCACCTCTCTCCATCTACGACGGGTAATTTAGGGAGGCCAACCTTACCGTCTAAACCGTGTAAAGTCACTTCGGGGTTGGTGGGCAAAGCCTATCGCGGCGGCGGGTCTTGCATGTGGGTCCCTGCATACAATGGCAGTGTTGCAGGCCTACCAGGCAGACCTGCTGAGTGAGCTGGATACTGGTGAGGGAATTGGGCCAGAGGCAGTGGCAGAGCTGCGCCGCGCCACAGATTTATCTCTTCGGGCGACCAAGCAAACGGCTCGTCATATCGGCCATTCAATGGGTAGCCTGGTTGTGGCGGAGAGGCACCTATGGCTCAACCTGTCAGGGATGGGGGACAAGGATAGGGTCTCCTTGCTGAACGCCCCTGTTGAGCCTTCCGGCCTGTTTGGTGGCGCAGTCAATGCCATCTCCGACAGGTTTTCGCGACGCAAGACAGCAAACGGCGGCGTTCACCGGTTCCTTCCCCCGGTCGTGGGACTTCGCACGGCCTCCATGAGTGGAGCCCGGGCCAGTGTTGGCGCAAGGGAGATTCAGAAGACGAGTGTGGCGGCCCGCCTCCCCGGCGGAAAGCCAGGGTGACCCGGCCGCACAGCCACAGCCTGCTGGGAGGCCTGATCTGAGAATGATCATAAAGGCAAGGCGGGGCACGGAAGGAACAGTCCTGATGGGTCACGGAGGGACATATCAGGGGACATGAGGTGGCCGGGACATCCAGCCCCCAGTGCTACTGTAGGGCCTGCCCTGGCCGAGCCCGTCCCACATTTCCAGCCTTCTCTGGTCAGCGAGCTGTCACAGGGCGGCAGAAATCTGATGCTTTCCCTCCAACAAAATGCGGAAAAGCTGACATCACTGAAGGACCATCTGGCAGCGTGGAAACTACTGCCAAATGTGTCCCCATGGGTTCTGTCTACCATAGAAAAGGGCTACCGGGTCCAGTTCAGAGCTCGACCCCCCCGGTTCAGTGGTGTGCTCACGACATCTGTCAGCACAGAGCAGAGCCCAACATTAGCAAAGGAAATAAGCTCCCTTTTGGACAAAGGGGCCATAGAACGTGTACCCCGTTCTCTAAGGGAGGGAGGTTTTTACAGCCTTTATTTCCTGGTCCGCAAAAAAGATGGGAGTATGCGGCCAATTTTGGATCTGCGTCATCTGAACCGTACTCTTCGGACATACAGGTTCAAGATGCTGACGCTCAAACTTATCGTGCCACAGATTCAGTCCGAGGACTGGTTTGTGACGATAGATCTGAAAGACGCATATTTCCACATAGGAATATCGCCCAGTCACAGGAAGTTCCTGAGGTTTGCGTTTGGAGAAAACACATACCAATTTCTGGTTCTTCCTTTCGGGCTGGCTTTATCCCCTCGCACCTTAACAAAGTGCATGGATGCTGCTCTGGCTCCCTTGCGACTCCAGGGCATCCGTGTACTAAATTACCTGGACGACTGGTTAATTCTGGCACGATCCAGGGAACAGGCGGTTCAACATCGAGATGTTGTTCTCGCCCACATGAGGAGCTTGGGGCTCAGGTTGAACCTCAAGAAAAGTATGCTTTCCCGTGTGCAGAGGACAACTTTTCTAGGGGTCATATGGGATTCTACTACGATGAGGGCGTTTCTATCCCCAACACGCGTACAATCGATCCTATCAACCTTGAGCAAGATAAAGCGGGGTCTGGGCATCCCCTCCAGCTTTTACGAGCGGCTGTTGGGCCTTATGGCAGCAGCAGCCAACGTCATACCGTTGGGCCTATTGCACATGAGACTGTTTCAGTGGTGGCTGAAGAGTCAGAGGTTTCATCCGAGGATGAAACCACTGAAATGTGAGTCACAGCGGCAATGCCTACGCGTTGCCGAGTGTTTGGAGGTGCCCGCAGTTCCTAGCCTCGGGTCACACTCTAGGGCGTCCCCTTACCGCAAGACGGTAATGACAGACGTGTCCCTCACAGGCTGGGGCGCAGTCTTAAATGGCTGTCCAGCTCACGGTCTTTGGAGCGGCCCTCATCTGAAGTGGCATATAAATCGCCTAGAGATGCGGGCCGTATTCCTAGCACTGAAATTCTTTCTCCCTCAGTTGAGAGGTCACAGTGTGCTAGTTGTGTCAGACAACACAGCTGTGGTCTCGAATTTCAACCACCAGGGAGGGTTACGTTCACACCCCCTGTTCAGGTAGGCGCAACTAATCCTCCTCTGGGCAGAGGGGAAGTTCTTGTCAGTGAGTGCAATGTACATTCCGAGCAGTCGGAATGTGGGGGCAGACATCCTGTCGAGGCAGGGGCTGAGGCCCGGGGGGTGGAGGCTCCATCCACAAGTGGTGGAGTCCATATGGCGGAGGTTCGGACGAGCGGAAGTGGATGTGTTTGCCTCCGAGGAGACAACACACTGCCCGCTGTGGTTCGCACTCACTCCTCCTGCCCCATTGGGACTGGACGCCATGGTGCACACGTCTATACGCTTTCCCCCCGATTGCTCTGCTCCCACAAGTTCTAGCGAGAGTTCGCCAAGACCGTCTACGTCTGCTGCTAGTAGCACCGTTTTGGCCAGCTCGAATTTGGTTCTCGGAGATAATGTCCCTGCTCGACGGCACTCCTTGGGAGATTCCCATCCGCAGGGACCTACTGTCTCAAGCCGGAGGGCTGATCTATCACCCTCGGCCAGAACTATGGAAACTGTGGGTCTGGCCGCTGAGGGGCACCAGCTCATAGATTCTGGTCTCACAACTGAGGTTGTAGAGACCATTTTAAACGCTAGAGCACCATCCACAAGGAAATTGTATGCGCTCAAGTGGCGGCTTTTTGTCTTGTGGTGTGAAGAACGTCAGTTAGACCCAGTGAACTGCGCAGTGGCTACAGTCCTGGAGTTTCTGCAAGAACGTTTTTCAGCAGGGTTGGCTCCCTCTACAATCGGGGTTTATGTGGCCGCCATTTGGCCAGCCATGCCCCTATTAATGGAGCCTCTGTGGGGCAGCATCCTCTAACTTCGAGGTTCATGCGCGGTGTCAGACGGTTGAGGCCCATCTGCAGGCCGCGGGTACCTTCTTGGGACCTTTCTGTGGTCTTGGAAGGTCTGTCGGGAGCCCCATTTGAGCCCTTAGAGTCAGCCTCGGAGAAGCTTCTGACTCTAAAGGTAGCTCTTCTACTGGCCCTGACATCTCTCAAGCAAGTGGGGGATCTACAAGCTCTCTCGGTTGCCCCCCCCTGCCTTGACTTCGCCCCCGGACTGGCCAAGGCCTTCCTGTACCCTAGGCCGGATTATATTCCTAAAGTGCCTACATCGGCTGCCCACCCTGTGGTGTTGCAGGCCTTCTGCCCTCCTCCGTTCCTCACACCGGAACAGGAGAGGTTCCACCTGCTGTGTCCGGTAAGGGCCCTCTGCATTTACGTCCACCGCTCCGGCCAGTGGCATAAGTCAGAGCAGCTGCTGGTCTGCTTTGGTGGCGACAGTAGGGGTGACGCTGTGTCAAAACAGCGCATCTCTACTTGGATAGTGGAAGCAATCTCTATCGCTACGGAGGCCACACGGTCTCGCCACGCCTCTAGGCATAAGAGCTCATTCCACTAGGGCGGTCGCCTCCCCGAAGGCTCTGTCGAGAGGGGTGTCCTTACCACGATGTTGTGGCGGCCGCGGGGTGGTCTCTACGCCACAACGTTCATTCGTTATTACAGCCTGGATGTTCATTCCACCCCGGGCTCGAGTGTCTTGCAGTGACCCTCGGGCTTCGGTATTTTGGACAGGCCGTACCCTTGGTATGACTGAGTGGGTATTCCCGTTCCTCATACTGTTATGCTAAATGCAACGTCGAAGTTCTCTTTTTTGAAAGGAGACGTTGCGGTTATGTAACCCCTTTTCCCCCGTAGAAGGGAACGAGACGTTGCATAGCATTGTCATACCAGGGCAGGCCTGTGAATTACGTCTTCGCTTCAGATGATAGAGGCTGGCGGCGGGGTTCACGGGTGCCATGTGTATATCATGCGGTGCACTTAATTGCCACGTCACCTGATCATGGCAGGCCTATAAGTAGAGGCATGATTTTACACAAGCTTCAGATACCAGTCACGCGCGCAAGGCGCTCCCCCATACTGTTATGCTAAATGCAACGTCTCGTTCCCTTCTCAGGGAACAGGGTTACATACGTAACCCCGACGTTTTTACCTTTGTTTTCATGCAAAGACATTTATATTTAATTAAATATCCTTTTATAAAATATATCATGAACAACCTCAGATTTCTTAAGACAAACATGTGTAATTTGCTTCTGATTATCATTTACATATATGTGCATTACAACTGCTCACAGTGTTTGTACAAATGCAAAAAAAACTTCACAGGTATTTGTAACTAAAAATATAGTATTTCGCTTTAAAATGTATGGCATTGCATGAACAATAGGATTCCACCAAACCAAACTCTTTTGTAGTGAAGCTGTTGACTAACATTAAATTGCACATTTTTTTAACTATTACCCATTTATCTCTGTGAATAAATAGGAAGCGGTCCATTTTTCATGGAAAAATCTACACTCTGTATCCACTTGTCTGCTTTTTGCCAGACATTTTGGCTAATGATGGTGTGGGGACCAGTAGAAAATAGAGTAGACTACTCCGTGATAAACAGCAGACGTCGCATTGCTGCCTTCTGCTGTTCAATCCCAGAGATGTGCCGCGTCTTTTACCACCTAGCGGATAATTTAGGAATAGCATTTTATTAAAAACGACGAAATTTCGTGCCTTTTATGCACATTTTTTTTTTCACTTTCAAAATTCGTCCTGCGGGCCGGATTGAACCCTCTAGCGGGCTGGTTTTTGGCCCGCGGGCCGTACGTTTGACACCCATGCTTTAATACATGTTTTCTGTAGGCATAACATTGCTACTTTCATACACGGGCTTGCTTTCTGTTTATGTGAACCCATGTTATCACACAGTCTGTTATAGATTTTATTGCCATCATCTCATACAGTGTGACGTAATAATTATAAAAAAAAACCCCCCCGCTAAAATCACTTAGTATAAAACAGGCTTTAGTTTAACTGTGGCTGTTTCAATTTCTACCACTTTTCACAAGACCTCACAATCATACGGTATTTCAAACTGTCAGAAATTTCTGCATATGACATGAATCAAACTTTAATCTAAAATTGACAGTAGACAGTTTGGTTTCCTTGGCTCACAGCTATGCCTGGCATAGCCATGAATTCATATCATTTCATGATATGATAGATTCACCCTCTGGAATTAGCCATAGCTGATAAGCAACATGGGCTACACAATGTTGATTTCATTGGAGAAGTTAAGTAACATAATACTCACAGTGCTGCCTAGTTTTGTCTCAAATGGGTGTCAATCTTTTCAGCACATAGATAACAGCATTGTCCACTTTAATGCCATCAAGTGTCCATCTAGATTCCTTTATGTATGGTGCTGGAGCCACTGATAAAATGTCATTTAAGGCTTTTGTTGGCCGTTTCTTATTGGCTTCAATCGCACAAGAACTTTTCCACATGACATGTGACAGCAGAAGTACACAACTTCAGCACCTTTGGATTATCGGCATTAGGGCCTGCAGCTTTGCCTTGTCTGAGTGTTTTTAGCTGCTTCCTCACTTGGTGTATGAAGTGTGTTAGTCTGGAGTGGCAAAGATAGACATAGGCTCTTGATACCAGTATATTTAAGCAAATGCACTGGTGGCTTATCACATGCTATGTGCTAGGAAATTTTGAGCATAACATCAAGTGTTAGGAACTCTCATCAAGTGTTAGGAACTGAGTCAGTGATTGCATCAAAGGAGGATGAGGTAGCTTAGCATATCCACGCATGTATGGTCATGACCAGAAGATAATGAATGGACAGGAAGCCTCTGTGAAAGCTGGTTTATCTCATTCGTCCATGTACAGCTGTATGTACTGATTTGTGACTGGGCTGGGTATAACCAGTGATGTTCTTCAGGCCCCTCCACATTTCCCTTGTGTTTACTTTTAACAGCTTTCTATAATCCTGCATGGCCTGTCTTTATTTATCCTGACTTTTAATTTCCTACTTATTGATTTTCTTTATTTCCGTTAAATTAAAACTACCCTTTGGGAGGACATTGAAATTCATGTTTTGTTTGTTTTGGAAATACAGTTTAGAAACACAGTTTAGTCATGAAGCATAAGGTTTCATTTCAAAATGTTGTTAAAATCATTAAAAACATATTCACTAAGATTCACTACAGTATGCATTCATTAACCTGTCATCTATACCATAAAGCAATGTTCCCTTCTTATATAAGGAGAGTGAGGTTTTTTTAACTTAAGATTTGCATTAACATTAATTAATATTAATTTAATATATATTAAATAATAATAATAATATTAATTAATAATATTTAATTTTTATTTATTTATGTTGGTCTGAAAGCCTGAAAATGGCCAAATGTCACACTGCAGTGTATCAAAGTACAATAAATTACATAAATCATTTTAGGAGATAATGAGAATGAGAAATGATTTATTTTTCTCTCCTACAGTTATCATAAACATGATATTTAAATGGCTCCAGCAGTCTGATCCCTGTTGCCAGAGTAGGCAGGATAACTGTTGGCTATTGTAATCATTTTGGGCTGTTCAAATGGCTTTATAATTTCTAATAGATGTAATTCGTTACAGTCACATTTCTGGGCTGAATTGCCATAAACGGTGGTGGGGTCTAAACAACAATTTGGACATTCAGTCTGGCAACCTTGAAACATTTTCACCCATGCATGCATTCCATTTTCTGGCACTGACCGGTTCCTTTTTGAGCATTATTATTTTAGATTGAAGCATACCTTATGTTGGTTGTTTCTGATGCAGTCTCCATAGGCTTAGAAGCTCAAAGCCAGGGAAAGGTTCCTGGGCACTGCAAAGCAGTGCAAACTTCAGCTCCAGCAGCAGGTGTGTTGGAGAGCTTGCCTCTCTCTGGACTTGAGCCGCTGTCTTTTCAGCCTCACATCCTCTCACTTAGTATTCCAGCAGCCTGCCTGCATGCTGACTGCTGCTTTTCCCCAAAACCCAAACAGCCTTTTCATACAGGGATGCACTCTCCAGGGCTCTTCCAATGTCTCCCTCGCGTGTTGCTTACCTTCACTCAGAACTAGCAAGGTGAATACAGCACAGCACATTTTTTTGTAATAGCTTTGTTTAAATTGCAGTGGTACCCACTTGGCATGTTTTGAAAGAGGAACTTGTATGATGAGGACAATGAGACACACTCATCCCAGGGCTAACAGAGTTCGTCTGTGTGCGACTCTTGGCTCAGCCTGTGTGCAGCAATTCTAATGAGACACGTTCAGGTGCTATCCAAAGTCTGAGCAATGTCACTTCCTTCCAGCTGTATGTTTATCCAGTGAAGTAATGTGTGATTGCACTAGGAACTAAAAGAAATTGAGAAAATAAATAGGATTGTTGAGGTATCCTGCTCAAACCTCGGCTTATTCTGGTGCAAGCGGAATGTTCTCGCAGTTTATTTCCTCCTTGTCTCTCAGACACTGTAATTTATTCCATCTATCATGAATTAGTCAGGTTTTAAAAAATAGCCTCTCAATCTGATGGGAGCAGGTGATCTCAGCAAGAGAGCTATTATAGGGGGCTTAATAATAAGAAACCATTCACATGCTTTTGAGGTCTTTTTTCATGAGCAGCAACACTTGTAACCCTTATATGCATATTAAGTGTAGTAGTGAAAATGATAATTAACAAGGTGTTAATGTTGGGAGTGTATGTGCATGCAAGGAATAGGAAATCAGCATATAATAACTCAGAGGTGCTGCACTAGGTTTTGCAAGCGTCCTTCCTCATAGTGAAGTGCTTATTTGAAGCAAGTTTATGGAATAACATACCACTGAACTGAAGAAAGGTGAGTAAATCCTCTGTAAATCTGGGATTATCATGGATTCACTAACAATGCTGCATATAAATCGCAGTGTTCAATGCAAGCACTCAATTAAATGCCAAAAGCAAAAGTAAATCTTTTTGGGAGCACAAATTAATTTGAGGAGCCACATTTTGAGGAAAACTGTCTCTGTAATATGGGCAGTAATAGCCCAAGATAAAACATGAAAGAGGAAATACATACATTTGGACACACTTTAAACATCTCCTGGCAAGGTAGAAATAACCCAGAGCTGTTTGACAAATCACCACCTTTCATGCTACCTCAGCAGATGATTCATACTTTTGATTCTCAGACAACTTTTTACTTATCTCTTGCTGCTCCTCTCTTACTACTCCTGCCCTGCGAGCTTTGCTGGCCTATCTACAAGACCACGGAATTTATTTTGCTGGCTGTATTTTTTTCCTGTATATTTATTTAACAGATGATTCCCAGCAGAGGCATGGACATGCTCTTAAATGTGTATCTTAGCTTGTGGGTTCAGAGTTCAGTTCTCAAAATTTTAGATATTAAAAATGATTTTTCATGGGGCACAGTGGCTTAGTGGTTAGCACATTTGCCTCGCACCTCCATGGTTGATGGTTTGAATCCTGCCTCTGCCATGTGTGCATGGAGTTTGCGTGTTCTCTCGTGCTTTGGGGGTTTCCTCTGGGTTCTCCGGTTTCCTTTCCCAGTCCAAAGATATGTGTTGTAGGCTGACTAGAATCTCTAAATTGTCGTTAGTGTGCGATTATATCATGTGATGTCCAGTGTGTCCCGTGTCACCTTGGATGGACTCCAGGCTCCCTCATGACCCTATGTAGGATAAGTGGTACAGAAAATGGAAAAAAAATTATCTTTTATTCATTGATACTGACATAGTCTGAGTTACTAGATTAATACTTGTGTTAAGCTGGCAACTCACTGTATAAAATTGTCTTTACCCAAAGAATATGAAGTCTGTTATGGCAAAATGAATAAACATAAGCTAGATGAAAGGGCATATATTTATCTAAATGTTCCTGATGTAGTTTGATATTAAAGTCAAGAAAAAAGGGCAAAATATTAAACTAACTTTAATTTACTTTAATAATAAACCAGAAGTGAACTGGACGAGCTACAGCTCCACAAAGCCTCAGTACTCTTTAGCCACGAGGCTTATTAATCTTGGCAGAATCTCAAATCTGATGTTGCACCTTGAGCTCTATTGTACTTAGCTGAGTGAAATTAAAATGTAATTATTTGTTGGAGAGGGTCATACCTGACATCAGGGACTGTTAGATAAGACAACATTGAAGATGAAGCATTGGCTACATTCCTGTTCATGTTGCCTGGACCCTGATTAGTGGTAAAAAGATTGCTTTTTTATTAAAAAGATTGCCTTATTAGGACATAGAGAAGCATGTCTTAGTTAAGTATTCCTGGAATGGATTTATATCCCACTCTTTATATTTGTGTTTGTCATCATTTAACACATTCCCTGTGCTGATTAACGCCTGATCTTTGACATCTCTGCAGTGCATTTATGTTACAACACCATAGAGAGGGTCATGAATTGAACGTACAGGTACAGGTCATTCTTTATATATCTCTTTCACGCACATACACGTTGTCTTACTATCCTTGTGAAGACTTCCATTGATGTAATTATTAATGCAGTTAATTAATGCTATGCCTACACCTAAATCTATTCTTAGGCTTAACCTTAGTAACCAAAAATAAACTTTCTGGCTCTTTTAGTTTTTGGCTTTTTGAGAGGACGAGAAAAATGTCCCTACAAGATCAAAACTGTCAGATATTCCTATCCCTGTGGACTCATTGCCAATAATATGATTTGAAGCTAATCAGTAGTGAAGTTTATACATAAATGTAAACAAATTCTGGAGCTCTCATATGATATGAATGTTTTTCTGAACTAATTGGATTTTCATCATTGCAAAATTTACAGTGTAAATGCTTCTGCAGATGATTTACAAATACAGTTGTTTGTATTTAGAATGGCAAATGAGACCCGATGTTGGTAAAATTAATTCCAGAGATGTATGAAACAGGATAGATTTGACACCTTGCAATTAAAATGCATAAATTCTTGGACCCTGTCCCATCCTTTATAGGTATGGAGACCCAAATGTATAAATATTAAACAATGATGTTGCAGCACAGTGGCATAAAGGAGAATGGTGTTGTCTCATAACTCCAGGGTCCCTGGATTGAGCCTGAGCTTGGTTTACTCTCTGTGTTTTTTCCATTTCCTCTCCATGTTTTTCTTTTGATTTGTAACTCTAATTTGCCCCAGGTGTGAATGTGTTGTGTGTGTGTGTGTGTGTGTGTGTGTGTGTGTTTTGTGTATGTGTGTGTGTGTGTGAGCATAAGTATGATGCCCTTTGATGAACTGGTTTTCCATCCAGGGTGTATTCATGCCTTGCCCTGTGTTCCTTTGACAGACCACTATGTAGCAGTTATGGAACAGGAATGAGTGAATGAATGAATAATTATTTAATGAGTAACTGCTTGTGGTTTGAAGAGGAAAGCATAGGTCTATGAGGATACTGATGAAGCACTTCTATCTGAAGTGCAAAAAGAGCTATTTTTGAAAGTGTACACTGGTGAGAAACGGTTAACAGCCATATAAAGAAATACACAGATTTTTGGTTTGTGGTGTGAAATACACATAACAGTGGGTTTTATTGCTTTTGAATCGAAATATACATGGCATATTTATGTAGAGGGAACTGAAGTAACTTGACAGTCTGTTTCAGTGATATATGGAGAACATGATTAAGAAGCATTGAAACACTCTCTGTTTCTGTTGAACGTAGTGTTAAACTCAGTCTGACATGAAGCGATTTCTCAGTGGCACTACTTGTCTATCAAAAAGCTTTGCTAAAAATTGCTATTACAGCCATCTAATGTAAATGATTTCATATGGTGGCAATAATCAGATAGTCAGCAGTGAGGGTCTTGATGTTATGATTGTGGGAATGATCATACTTTAAAATTGGTTTAAAAAAGTGATAAAATGTCTGTTAGCTGGTTTGTACTACAAATTACTATTACAGATAATTTCTGTAATTATGTTTTTTTATGTAAATATTATTTATTTAATTTATAAATGGAAATAAACAGAAAATGTTAAAATTTTAAAACTATTAAAAATTAAAACAGTGAAAAAGAAATATTCAGTATTCAAGAATTGTTCGTCATTGTTTAAATTTAAGCAAATTTGTGACATTTGTAACTCCTTTGCACAAATGGGAGATATTCCTTGAGAATTATCTCTCTTACTGAGTAATGTGTTCAAACGACACTCCCATGGTTTTGATCTAACACAAGGTTTCCATAATCAGGTGCAATTGTGTTCCATCATTGGGTTTTATAGAAAATTGGTGAGTCCATGCCAGCTCGAGTGCAAACTGCTATTTTAGGGAGACATACCAAAGAAAAAGGGAGACATACCAAAGAAATTTCCAAATTCATATAAAATGTTCTATAAAGTTTTTGGTACTGGTTACTGCTGATAAAATAATTTGTAATTAAACATTTTGTATTAAATTAGTAAAGCATGCAATATAGAAGCATTTCCACTATAGTGGTCTCAGACTTTTGGCCCATACTGTACATCCTAGCCTATCCCAAGGAACATCAGGCTCAAGGTGGGGTACAACCTGGACAGGGTGCCAATCCATCGCAGGGCACAATCACATACACACTCACACACCCATTCGTACACTACGGACATACCAATCAACTTACCATGCATGTCTTTGGACTGGGGGAGGAAACCAGACTACCTAGAGGAAACCCCCGCAGCACGTTGTGAACATGCAAACTCCGCACACACATGGCCCCAGCGGGACTCGAACCCCCGACCATGGAGGTGTGAGGCCACTAAGCCACTGAGCACCACTAAGCCACCGTGCTCTTTAATGTTTCAGTCATCTATTTTTCTTCCAGATGACCTGGACATTTTGTTAGGATACATAGCTTCATGGACTATCAAATACCAACAGATATTAAATGAGAACTCTGCCAGAAACCTTAAAATGGGCCGTGGTTGGATCTTCGAGCAGGACAATGATCAAAAACATACATCATAATCAACACAAAAATGGTTTACTGACCACAAAATCAAGGTCCTGCAATGGCCATCCCAGTCCCCTGACGTAAAACCCATAGAAAACCTGTGGGGTGAACTGAAGATGAGAGACCACCAGTGTGGACCTCATCGGGTCCACACGGGATCGAGAGAGATTCTTTATGGAGGAATGGTCTCAGATCCCTTGCCATGTATTCTTCAACCTCATCAGGCAATATTGGAGAAGTCTCAGAGCTGTTATCTTGGCAAAGGGAGCACAAAGTATTGACTAAAAGGGTGCCGATAATTGTTGCGCACTTATATTTAACATTAATTTTTTTTTTTATAAACCCGTGTTGTATTTGCAGTTGTTTGATATCCATGAGCGCAGAGTATTTTTGTGAATTTTTTTTAAACAAAAGATCCAAATGTTAAACAATAAAAACAATTTTTCACATCCTTCTTTGCTCATATTTACCAAAGGTGCCAATATTAGTGGCGAGCACTGTATAAATAAATGGCATTGTACAGTTTGTGTGTTGGGAGCTGCTTAGCTGTTGTGCCCGCCCTCACTTGGGTGGGTTGAAGTGCAGGAGTGTTGATGCAGTGGGCTGTGGAGGAAGCTGAGTGTAAGGTTTCATTCATGCCCTGAGGTCAGATCTGCATACGATTATCAACAGAAATAGGCTATTTGCTGTACTTTAGCAGCCCTTAGTATATTACAGTTATAATACCCTGGTAGATTTGTGTGTGTGCGTATTCTAAAGAGACGTGTTAATCTTCATTATATCTGATATAATCACAGTACATCAGATTATATTTGACAATATATATATATATATATATATATATATATATATATATATATATATATATATATATATATATATATATATATATATATATATATATATATATATATATATATATATATATATATATATATATATATATATATATATATATATATATGTGTGACAATACCAACTTCACACTTAATTAGCACATTATCTCACTTAATACCTGTGAACAATAGGTTTTCATATTTCCTATTTTATGTCATGTAGTTATATTTTTTCAATATGGCACACTACTTAAACATTGTGTTAATGTATTTATTATTTATCCTTTATTTTCTACTGAGATGGAAAGTGCAAACTAAGAATTTCATTGTACAAGGAAATAAAGTTCTTTAATCTGAATGTTGAATTCAGCCTGCTACCTCTTGTACTGCAACCACAGTGTAACATCAAAGGGATAGTCTGATGAAATCTAATCCAAAATTAGACATATATTGCTGCTGAATTTGACTTCTGTGCTGCTGACCTGCAGTAAGACAGATTCCCATAAGAATGTCCTTGGTGTTGATGTGCACATTCTGTACACAAGAAATTCTTGGTGAAATGAAAACCACATGAATAATAATTACCTTGAAACTGTCTTGGCTGAATAAAAAGTTTAATGGCATGAGTTAGAAACCTCAAGCATAAAGTAGTGTTCCCACTATTTATGAATTTATTTAACAACCGTGGAGACTGATATTCTCTCTCTCTCTCTCTCTCTCTCTCTCTCTCTCTCTCTCTCTCTCTCTCTCTCCCTCTCTCTCTCTCTCTCTCTCTCTCTAGCAGCAGGCTGTACGTTTGATGAGGACTCTGACCCCAGCCTGTGTGAGTTCAGCCAGGGAGAGGAGGATGATTTTGATTGGCAGCTGTTCCGCACCCACAACTTACTTCACAGCACCCCTGATCTCCTGCGTGGTAATTTTTATGTTTTTTATGTTATTTACTGGCATGACAAACAATTGTACAGATAGACTGCCAAAGCAAGTACAAGGAAAGAATAGTGTAAACACAAGAGAAATAAAATAAAAGACTAAATAAAATAAAACTGAATAAAATACTAATAGATTAAATAATTTTAAAAAATAGTGAAAACAATGTAGCGCTGGAGCAACTAATTGATAAAATCGGTAATCGGTACGGGGCACATTTACACATTATGTTACTTCTGTTGTGAAAACATGCTTCGGAGAGTAAATACTAAAGTCGTGTCTTAGATGATGCACATACTTACACTATGTACTATGTCCTCCACCGTCTAGTGTATGAATTTTAGAAAGGTAATATCATCTCAGAAGGAAAACAACACTTTTTTTTAACTAACTGGAAGTATAAGCCGCTTTCTAGTCAATGGCGCATGACATCATACGCACGTAATGTGACGCCGCTAGCTTTAGCAGACACCCAGAGTCACCGACGATGACTTTCTTCAGTTTACTGTTTATGTAAATGTTTTACTTTTATAAAAAGTAATGAATAAATACTATTATATAACATAAACTTATATATTAGATTATATTATATATAAGTATTTATGCATTATTTTTATGGATGTACAAAAAGCACTTAATAAAACTATAGTCCTAAATTAATAATATATATTCTGTTTTTTGTCTGTGTGCATTGGGCTCTTTTCAGTCTTATATAATTGGACAAACAGTTGTGTAAATTTTTAGTCTGAAGTTTATATTTGTAACACTCCGTTTGTGGATTTTATTTTAAACAAACGGGAAAAATGGTACTGAAATACTGTCCCCCCATCCGATTAATCGATTAAGTGAAAAATAATCGGCCAACTAATCAATCATAGAAAAAATTGTTAGTTGCAGCCCTAAAACAATGTACATAGATGTACAAACTAAGGACAAAATAAATTTACTATAGAAAGAATAATTGAAAAACGAAGGATAAAATTACTGGATAAAAGTGAATTTATTAATAAAAGTAAGGAAAAATATATAAAACAATAATAATTAAGAAGAGTAATCACAACAATTATAGGACACATAAGGGCAAGGCAGAACACTCACTGTCTCTAATATTGTGGCAGGCCGAGATATATTGTGCTCCTAATATACAGCAGTTTTTATTTTCTCCTAGTAGGAGGGGGAGTTTTTCACTGTTTGATAGATTGTCAAATGTTTGGTGTGTGTTTCATTTTGGGGAGGAAAAAAAATTCTCATTCTCATTCCACCAGTCTGTTTCACACTGCGTGGCTCCATCTGTGTGAGCGGATGAGCTGGAACTTGTGTCTGATTCAGACCTTTCTTAGTTTTGCCACACTTGCAGACTGTTTAAACTCAGCTTTTGCTTTAGATTATAGAATAGAGGCTACTAATAGCATGCACCCATTAACAGGCAACATATGTGTTGTTCACTTGTGTTTGTTTTCCCACAACATGGGGTATTCTGGGAGCATGCAGCTCTGTAGAGAAAGGCTGCTGTCAAAATGGACAGGGTTCCACTGGCATGGGAACAGGCACCTCATTAGGAATGTACGACTCCATGCAAATCAACCTTGAGATGCCTGTTGTGCATAATTCATCAGCTGTAATCAAGCAAGCAGCTTTCAGTTCCTGTTTGCATTTCCACATATATATGCTCACCAAATCCGTAAGGCCGAAGAGTGTGCTGATACTAGATGCACGCAAACACACACCTACACACTAGTGCACATACAGACTACTACACACCACAAGTCCTGAAAACAAGCTTGGGGAGTAACGGAATACATGTAAAGGCGTTACCTAATCAGGATACAAAAAAAATGGTAACTGTAATCTGTTATGGTTACATCAAAAACAAAGTAATCACATTACAGGTACATTTTGTAAAAATGGGAATACTATCAGGATTACAATTTTTTTTCATTTAAAACCAAAGAAATTAATATTTTGAAATGAAATATAGACAGCTGCTTGATTATAGTTATGTTTCTCTGTTGTCATGGCTCACATGAGCAACTTCCTGGTGCATGCAAAAATAAATTTTGTGCAAAGTTATTTTGGTAGAAATGAACACAAATTGTTCTCTGAAATGCTTTGGTTAGGGTGACCATAGGGGGACTTTTTGTTCTGGACATGTACTCTTTTTCGGACCTTAAAAAAGCATCTAAATTTGAGAAAATGTCCGGGTTTCGGCTTTCGATTCATTATGACGTGCTTATGGTCTAATACTGCAACGTGTGCGCGTGTTTGCATTGCTTTAACCCCGCTCTGTAATTCCCGTCTTCTCGCACACCAATTGGTCGATTATAAAAGGCTTGCAGCAACTATTGGCCAAATTCTTCCTCTCAACCATTAGCCTTCTCTCAGCGAACGCATGAAGATGAAGCGCTGTTGTGTACAGCATCAGCATAGCAGCAAATGACAGATGTCTTGAGTTGAAACAATTCCCATGGCCGTATAAGGTAATTTTGTATTGTATGATATCACATTACTTCGCATTACATGGCCATTCAAATGTGTAAGTGATGGCAGAATGTCCACTCGTGGCATCTAATATTTGATTTTATTCCATGGACCTTTAAAAGACTGTAGGAAAAATGCAAAACGTGGGCAGAGTGAAACCAATTTTATATATATGATATATATGATGCTAACAGTGTGTCTTTTTCAGTGTAACTGCATTCATAATAACGCACGCTGATTTAGTGGTTAGCATGTTCGCCTCACACCTCCAGGGTCCGGAGTTCGATTCTCGCCGGGGCCGTGTGTGTGTGTGCGGAGTTTGCCTGTCCTCCAGCTGTGGAGGTTTCCTCCAGGTACTCTGGTTTCCTCCCCCAATCCAAAGACATGCATGGTATGCTGATTGATGTACCCTGCCTTGTGCTCCCTGGGATAGGCTCCAGGTTCCCCGTGACCCTGAAAAGGAGTAAGTGATAGAAGATGGATGGATGGATATTTTAGATCATTTTGCATTTTTCTGGCATTATTTACCTATGTGGACTTGAAGTAGTACAAAAGTAACCAGGTTACATTACTTTCATATTGTGATACTTGGATCATGTTACTGATTAAATTTTTTATGAAGCAATTTGTAACTGTAAGGGAATACATTTTTAAAAGTAACCCTCTCGACACTGCCTGTCAAAGCATCTATTACACAACATGTTCTCATCATGGGCACCTCTTGAGCTTTTGAGAGCCCAATGTTAGACAGCATTTATTAGAAAGCTGGACTTTACCTTGACAAATTAATGTGCTGCTCGAAGAGTTTGGCTTTATCCAGAAGGAGGCATGATGCTGAGAGACGTGAGAGATGTTCTTAGAACCACTTGTAACGAGAAACACTTAATCTGATGCACCTGCTTGGAATTGCAAAATCAAAACAAAGTGGTGAGTACGTAATTGTGATTATGTGGTAGTCAGTCATACATTATTTAGAGGAAGAAAAGAAAAGAGATGATTAGAGATTGACTGCTAATGAGACTATGACAAGATAGATAATGAGATAGATAAACAACCACATAAGGTTTTCAGCAGTAAAACATGACACACTGCAGTTAGATACAGAGGCTCGCTGAAAAAAAAGCATGCCTTCTGGGAATTGAGAATCAAAACACCATTACTCGAAAGGTCAATTACTATGAAAGGCAATAGCAGGAGAGGCTGAAAGGCTACTTCTGTTTAAATAAAGCCCAGTGCTTAGGAAGACATGGGACTAATGCTGTCTCTGTATGTATACACACACACATACACGCACAGATGAAATATCCTGCCTCAAACTTGCAAAATGATTCGGATATGTAAAAAAATATATGCTAGTGCTCCATAACCCGTGATAATCATGCTCCTCACACAGTTCCCTATCCACTGTCATAGTAGCTGTGTAGTAATGAATATTTTTCCCATTGGGTTTAATTAAAGCCAGTGGCCCCTGACAGTCTCCATGTTTGGAAACCACTGATACAGGGTTTATCAGGAAGCAGCGAATTAGGATATGATTGCAGGGAATGGCAAGTACTATCAGACAGAATGTGAATACATATAGGAATTGATATCCCCCTTTTTCCTCGTGTTCAGTTCTGCCAAGAGTGCTCTAGAACATTGTTCTGTTTTTTTAATTTGCAGTGCCTTCAGCTGTGTCGTTCCATTATGCACATTGTAATTAAGAAAGCATATTGCACTTTATATTTATGTGCAATATGCTTATTTACTTATTTACAATGTACAATAAGCCAGGCCTTTGTACTTATCACTTGCTGCTGTGTTGTTCTGACACTGATACTTACTTACAATTTGGTTACAGAGTGCAGTATGCCAAATTCATGCTACTTATCAGTTGTTTTACTCACTGCTGTCACTTTGCAGCATTATGATAGCTTATCTTTGGTGTGTTTTTGTTTGTGTGTATGTGTGTGTGTGTGTATGTGTGTGCGGATTGCATTTTTTGTATAGACATCATTAATGAGTATGTGACATCATATTGCTAGGAGGTGTTCTATTATATGTCGTATGTTATATAGAGGCACAGCGACACCGCACAGCTCCATGGTTCCTGCTTCGACCTTGCGCTCAGGTTACTGTCTATGCTGGTTTTCACAGTTCTCACTCAGTGCGTTTACATGGACAACAATAATCAACTCTTAACCCGATTAAGACGATACGTTGATTAAGAAACAACCATGTAAACAGCTATTTTTAATTACCGTAATTTGGTTAAGGTCATACTCAAAGTAAGCACTAATTGAATTAAGACGTGGAGTACTCCGGTTTTAGTCGCATTATCGACGTGTATTACAGACATGTAAACACCTTAATCACATTATTAACCCTCTTACCTCGTATGGCCGAAAAACCGGCTTGGCTGTCTTTGATCTATTCCCGTAAGGATGATATACTGGCTTGGTCGTCTATGCCAAATCCTCGTAAGACCGATATAGCGGCTTTACAGTGTAAACGTTATCCCCGTAATGCAGGTATACGGCATTACTCTGGTATGATTCCTTACTTATTTAATTATTATTTTTTGACCCGGAAGATTGATGACGTCATGACGTCACGATGTGTTTACGTTATTACGCCGTCATCACGAAGAAGCTGATCCAAGCGTGAATATTGTTGTAATAGTTGAAGTTAGCTAAAAATGCCAAAGCGAAAAGCTAATTGTGTTCCAGCTAAAGTTACACATACGGTGAACACAGGTACATCTAAAACAGTGAAAAATAAGAGAAAAAACATACACAGTTACACAGGCAAGAGCGAGGATTCTAGATAGTGACAGCAGTGAAAGTTCAGGCGATATTGAAACCGAAACCGAAACACTCTCCCTGATCCGTCTTCATCTTCAACATCAACGAGTGCGACTGACACTGCAGGGGTTTGAAGTCATAACTTGACCATCTCCGTGCGTTCGTGAAAACACTACCTGCTGTTCTGATTATCACAAGAAACTTGACTTTTGGCGCTAAAATGCATTTATTTATTTATTATTTATTAGAATTTATATTAAAAAAAAGCATTGACCACGCTGATGCTCGCATGGTACTTCTAAATGAGTAAAAGGATTTTAGTGAGCATTTTTCATAATTTCTCTAGTTAAGAATTGCGCTCAGTTTAGTAAAAACACCTAACTGCTTAATTTTCAAAGTCATATTACACAAATACATTATTATAAGTTGTTTCAAGGCCTAAAAATGTTAAAATTAAAATGTTAAAATTAAAATGTTGATTTTGGCCCAGGAACTCAGTGCTGGCGTGTTGTTTCTCTGGGGAATATATGGTTATGGGAAAAAATCACTGTGGGAACTTAGGGGTAAGAGGTTTAACATTGTGTGAGAGTTTTCACCCCATTTTGCGACAGGACACGTACACACACAGCAGTGCTCAACATTTTACGGCGAACAAGAGAGTACGGCCGCATCCCAAACCGCATACTTGCCTAATATAGGCCCGTAGTGGGGAAAAATACATGTATCTCGGCTACTATATAGATGGTAAGTACGGGGTTTCCAACGTAGCCCACGGCATGAAGCAGTTGTCTGTTTGCACGTACAGCATTACAAATAATTAACTGCACTTAAAGCGTTCGTACATTTTTTTAATAAAAACACCCAAAACTATATACGATACCATAATGAAGATGAACTATATTCTGATATGTGAAATTCTGGAGGGGTGGTGTGGTGCGGTGACGTAATGACGTGTGCCATTAATCTAATTATGTTCTATAACATGTAAAACGGGTACATGAAAGGAGTATTATAAAAGTGAATCATGTAAACACCTTAATCGCATTATGATCTTACTCAGAGTAAGTTCAATAATTAGATTACTGCTGTCCTTGTAAACTTACTCACTGTCTCCGTGTGGGTTTTATCTTGTCTCCCCAAAACATGCTGTCGGTTAGGATTGGCAATGCTACATTGCCCCGTGGTGTGAATGAGAGTGTGAATGAGTGGCACAGGCAGCCCATTCATAGAGTATTCCTACCTGCTGTCCAGTAGGCTCCATATATACCATAACCCTAATCAGGATAAAGAGGTTACTTTGGATGAATGTTGTTGTATGTATGTTGAATGTTCATATACTCATTTGCCAGATTCCTGTGTCTTTATTCAATTTGGAATGCAAACTGATTTTGAAAAGGCCTGCCTTTGCCAGCAGAATGTGTCTTAATATTGTACTTATTTTCTAGCTTTACTTTATAGCTCATTCACAGCACACTTCCCATATCACAACTTGCTGCCTTTATATGCCCCTGGGATATCTACTATAGTCCTATCAGTTAAATACTAGCCAATTATGGGTAAATCATGCTTACTGGATAAGGCTGTTTGCAGTAGGACTGTTTTAACTGCTTAGCTTATGCCCTGTGAAGAGGCAAACCTTGAAGCGATAGCCTGAGTATGTCTCTGGAGAGAAATTAAGATTTGCTATCTGAGGGAGCAAGAAAGCTAGCAGGAAAGGGGAGAATTTAATAGGATTTTTGAGCATTAGGCACCCTCTGTTTACAGTCCCTTCAGTTTCCCTTCTGAAATGAGTGTGGTTCCCAGGGCAGGCAGGAATGAGCCGATCTGGAGAGCTGGGGTTAAATGGTAAACACAGCTCAGATCCTGCTCTTGAGCTGTGTGTCTGTGGTGAGTTGAGTAATCTACAAAATTTGTAAGGGTGTCCCTCAGGTGGGACAGAGAAAATCACATGTCACTTTGTCCTGAATCTCAGGAGGCCATGGCACTGAACACATGCAGAGCCACTAAAAATGGTCTGGAAATATCGAGGCATGCTGAATGAGGGCTGATGAAATGCAGGATTCACTGCTTACCGCAAAGGGTTTCCTTGTAGAATTTATTTTGCAACCATGTTTGTCTGCTTTCAGATCTCGGGTGCATAATTGATTTGGTATGCTTGTCTGAACTGATTGCACATCACTTTACCCTGAAGTGAGCCTTGCTGTGTGTGAACAGTTTGTAAGTAAAACTGTTGGATAACTAATAGAAAGTTAACATTTCTCTGTGAGGCAGGAGAGATGCACAAATCTGCTCAAATCAAATAGCTTGGTCTTAATTGGACATGCCCTTGCCGAAGAAGGCCCCTGGGTGAGCCACTGATCTCTTTGCTAATCTTTCTCATACATAACGAGATTCTCATAGTTATGGCTCCCAAGGCCATAGTATTCTACAGGCATGTTCTCTTATAAGTGTCCTCTGTCTGAGGATCTGGTGGGAGTTGTGCAGGTCTTTAATACCTGACTCATACCAAACAGCAGCTTTGTGCCCCAGCTGTACATTAACTGCACATCGGTGCTCCAGCATCATTCATCTCTAACACAACAGAGCCAAAGAGCCAATAAGATGAAGGAAGACTACAGAAAGGCACATCTGGTGTTGTTCTAGGGTCATTACCAAATATATGCTGAAGAGAGATCCATGTTACAACTGCCTGCCTTGGTCTGCCTTTTTCTTATTCTGATCTCTTCTAAATTGATCATCTTTTGGCTAATTTGTGAATAGGGGTTGGAATAGGGTTCACCCATTTTTTGTGGCTAATGTTAATCATGTTTAGGTTGTTGTTAAAAAGACAGGTATTTAACATGTAATTTAGCTGCCATAGAAATAAGGCTGGGAATGAAGGGCCTGAACTGGCGATACAGAGGATTTACCTCTATAATTCTGTAACAAATAGATCTACACAACGTGTAGAGCCTGGCCAGATAAGCCCTCATTATGTGAAATGATTGTTCTACAGGCTCCATAATTACACATCCTGTTCATTTGAACCTCACATTACAGGGGACAATCCAGGGAAATAAATAATCCCATTCAGGCAATGAAAAATCCTCTGGTAATGAATTAAAGGAGTCAGTAATCTTATGTAAGAGAGCGACAATTCATTTGGTAATCAGCAGAGAGTGCTGCAAATAAAGACTACACAATCAAAAGCAATGTCACTATCTGTATCTGTATTTGTATAATGCTATAAATATCTTTATCTGTATTCGGAGTACAACCTGAAATGGATGTGGTGTAAAGCTGATTTTTTTTTTTTTATATGAACCCCTACAGCTATGCCCCTGGAAACACTGGAAAAACCCCAGAGGTAGAAATGCCAGGACTGTCAGCATGGTCTGTGAATTTTAGATATAGCAGTTCCTCAACTTCATATCACTCAAGAGAGTGCGTGGGGGTGTTTTTAATATAGCTTGTGGGGTTATTATTTTTGTTTGAACCTGCCTGTGATATTGGATGTATTCCCCAAAATATGAACATACTAGTAGCCTAATTAAAACCATTAACCAATGACCAGGCAGTTAATAAGGATGAATGAATGAATGAATGCTGTACATTCATGTTAATGAGTGTGGGCTTTGTTTGTCTGAGCTTCATATTTGACCACTCACTTGCATTAGCATGAAAATAAAAATCTACTGTTTGCGCAACATTTTGTTGCATCCTGTGAGAACCCAATCCCGATGTACATTTCTACACTCAAACAGATGGTCTGTGAACCTTTCCAACAAGCAAAAGAAAAATAAAACCATGTAAATATGTGTAATTGTCATTCTCTGAGACTACATTTTTCAGTAGTAAATGTTTCCTACATTTGCCCTTAGTGGCACATCAGCTTTTTGCAAGTGAGTGTATTCAGTTGCCATAGTGGCGGGTCTCAAATGATAGCATCGAACTCAGCCAAATCAATTTCTCCAACATGCAAGCTGTGGCATGTCACCCTACTCACACTGAAAATGATTAATCAATCCTACTTCTTTCACATCTAGTCTTGCAGAAATTGAATTAAAACAGTAAGCTTCTTCTTCTCTTTGATCCTTTCATCTGATCTATAGTAAATTTGATTTGTCATCACTGTCCTTGCCCCAGAGGTCTTTAGCCCGTGCATCTCTTTTACATAATGGAATCTGTACTTCACATTGGCATTACAGAAAATTGTATGACTTATATCTGTATTGTGGAGCATGAAACCCACTGATTAAAGCCTACATAAGATCAAAGTCTATCCAGTATTGTTATTAAATATACAGTGCTCTCCACTAATATTGGCACCCTTGGTGAATATGAGCAAAGAAGACTGTGAGAAATTGTCTTTATTGTTTAATCTTTTGATCTTTTGTTTAAAAAATCACAAAATACTCTGCTCTCATAGATATCAAACAATTGCAAACATGTTTTGGTCAAATATAGGTGTTCAATAATTATTGGCACCCTTTTAGTCAATACTTTGTGCTCCCTTTGCCAAGATAACAGCTCTGAGACTTCTCCTATAATGCCTGATGAGGTTGGAGAATACATGGCAAGGGATCTGAGACCATTCCTCCATACCGAATCTCTCCAGATCCTTCAAATATCAAGGTCCACGCTGGTGGATTCCCCTCTTCAGTTCACCCCACAGGATTTCAATGGGTTTCAAGTCAGGGGACTGGGATGGCCATGGCAGGACCTTGATTTTGTGGTCAGTAAACCATTTTTGTGTTGATTTTGATGTATGTTTTTGATCATTGTCCTACTAGAAGATCCAACCACAAACCCATTTTAAGCTTTCAGGCAGAGGCAGTCAGGTTTTCATTTAATATCTGTTGATATTTGCTAAAGTCCATGATGCCATGTAACAAAATGTCCAGGTTCTCTGGCAGAAAAACAGCCCCAAGAGACTACACAAAACAAAAGCGACCACATATTTAACTGTGGGCATGAGGTACATGGCTACCTTGGAAACCATGGCTTTCCACATGGCTACCTCTCTGTGTGCACCAAAACCACCTCTGGTGTTTATTGCCAAAAAACTCTTGTCATGAAATCAGTAAGGGAACACTGAACTACAGTTCCCAACAGCCACTGCACCACAGTCACATGATGACCTGCACTTGATTCACGTTCCTGGTAATTAGCACTGTTGTATATAGTCACAGTTTGCATTTCACTCTTTGTCTCACATTAGTCTTTCTTTGTCTATGTGTTTTGCCTCCATGTCAGTTTGTCTGTTTCTTTATTAAAACTGTAAGTTCTGCATTTGCATCCGTCTATACTTTGAAATGTGACAACTGTATTTTGGTTTCATCTGACCATCGAACCCGATCCTATTTGAAGTTCCAGTAGTGTCTGGCAAATTGAAGACGCTTGAGTTTGTTTTTGGATGAGAGTACAGGCTTTTTTCTTGAAACCCTTCCAAACAACTTGTGGTGAGGTAGGTTGCTTCAGATTATAGTTTTGGAGACTTTCTGACTTCAATATGCAACTAACAAATGCAATTCTCGTGCTGTGATCCTTGGAGATTTTTTGGCCACTCGAATAATCCTCTTCAATGTGTTGAGACAATATAGACTCATGTCCAATTCTTGCTTGATTCTTGTTCAGTTGACTGGAACTTCTTAATTATTGCCCTGATGATGGAAATGGGAATTTAAAGTGCTTGTGCTATTTTCTTATAGCCACTTTCCATTTTGTGAAGCTCAACAATCTTTTGCTGCACATCACAGCTATATTCCTTGGTCTTAGCCATTGTTATGAATGACTAAGGGAATTTGCCTAATGTGTTACCTCATATTTATACCCCCGTGAAACAAGAGGTCATGGTTGAACGAGACCAAAGTTTGCCACATGCCTTTTCATGGATATCTTTGAGAAATGGCTTTCTTCTTGCCACTCTTCCATAAAGGACAGATTTGTGCAGTGTACGACTGATTGTTTCCTATGGACAGACTCTCCCACCTCAGCTGTAGTTCTCTGCAGTTCATCCAGAGTGATCATGGGCCTCTTGGCTGCATTTCTGATCAGTCTTCTCCTTGTCTGAGCTGAAAGTTTAGAGGGACGGCCAGGTCTTGTTAGATTTGCAGTGGTCTGATACTCCTTCCATTTCAAAATGATCGCTTGCACAGTGCTCCTTGGGATGTTTAAAGCTTGGGAAATCTTTTTGTATCCAAATCCGGCTTTAAACTTCTCCACAACAGTATTACGGACCTGCCTGGTGTGTTTCTTGGTCTTCATGATGCTCTCTGCGCTTTCAACAGAACCCTGAGACTATCACAGAGCAGGTGCATTTATACAGAGACTTGATTACACACAGGTGGATTCTATTTATCACCATCAGTCATTTAGGACAACATTGGATCATTCAGAGATCCTCGCTGAACTTCTGGAGTGAGTTTGCTGCACTGAAAGTAAAGGGGGCCGAATAATTTTGCACGCACCACTTTTCAGTTTTTTATTTGCTAAAAAAGTTTAAAATATCCAATAGATTTCGTTCCACTTCACAATTGTGTCCCACTTGTTGGTGATTCTTCACAAAAAATAAAATTTTATATCTTTATGTTTGAAGCCTGAAATGTGGCAAAAGGTTGAAAAGTTCAAGGGGGCCGAATACTTTCGCAAGGCACTGTATCGCTTTGGTCAGATCATTAAAAAGCCGCACAGGTCAGTTTATTAAAACTGAAATAAAAGCAATGCTTGTAAAGAGCAGCAATTTATTTGTATTGTAGGTTCTGACATTGTCATGTAGGAGTGTGTAATCTTGTCACTGTCTCAGCATGGGAGAGTGGGGTAAGAGTTGAGCTGTAGTTTCTTGTTGTAGCTCTTTTTTAACCAGGTTCTTGAATTCACTGAGCTACTTTATTGTGACTGACTCATTTTTTTAATACTGTTTGAAGTTAAAACAGGAAAAACCCCACAGAGGCGTGACATTAAGCAAGTGGGTACAATGCTAATGCCGGCTTTCTCTGGCAGCAGCTCCGTGTAATTAACATCCCTTTGGGCTGGTAATGAAAACGTTCTTTATGAGTGAGTTTGTCTGTTTAACAAGAAAATTACAAACTTTATGTGTTGGTCCTTCTGGGTCACCTTGACCACAGCACAAGTCATCATAGACAGACGGTTTATTGTGATGGGAGAGGAATGGGGGAAAAAGATGAAAGTAAGAGAATGCATGTTTATGGCTTTGCTTCATTGCTGAGCTTTATCCTCAGGAAAAATGGCTGTGGCCCATGTTTGTGTTGTCATGCTAGCTTAGCTGCTCAGTGAGCCAGGGGACGCTGGATACCCCCAGTATTTTCCCTCTCTCTTTTGCTTCATCTCTCTCTCTCTTCTTTATAAAGCTTGCAAGCTCTTGCAGTGATGCAGAACAGATCACAAAACCATCACCAGATCTGAAATTCTACCAGCAGACAATGTGCTGTGTTAAGTCTCTGGCCCCAGGCCCCACTCCTACATGACAATGTCAGAACCTACAATACAGATAAATTGCTGCTCTTTACAAGTATTGCTTTTATTTCAGTTTTAATAAACTCACCTGTGCGGCTTTTTAATGATCTGACCAAAGCGATACAGTGCCTTGCGAAAGTATTCGGCCCCCTTGAACTTTTCAACCTTTTGCCACATTTCAGGCTTCAAACATAAAGATATAAAATTTAAATTTTTTTAAAAATTTAGAGCTGGGAGTAGCTGGATGTAATTGATTTCTCACATGAATTTTTAGCATGTATATAATTTGGAATACTCAGAAACAAATGAAGCAAAACATGAAATGTTGGTTGTTAGATTTGTAGGAAGCACAGTATGCATATTATGTCTTTTGTAATTAAACAGAAATGTCTTGGCAAAGCGCAGAAATTTCATTTTACCGTCTCGTCTGAAACTATTGTGACAGATTTGTTTTCGCTATACATTAAAGACTTTTGGGTTTGAGATCAAAAGATGGATATGAGACGAGAGTTTAGGATTTAAACTTTTATTTCCTGGTAATTACGTGCAATAATAATGAGTCTTTATTTATCACATATACATATGCACAGTGAAATTATTTTCTTCGCATACTCCAGCATGTCAGGAAGTTGGGGTCACAGTGCAGGGTCAGCCATGATACAGTGCCCTTGGAGAAGAGAGGGTTAAGGGCCTTGCTCAAGGGCCCAAAAGTGGCAGCTTTGCAGTGCTGGGGTTGAACCCCTGATCTTCTGATCAGTAACCCAGAGCTTTAACCGCAGCTTTGCAGTGCTGGGGTTGAATCCCTGATCTTCTGATCAGTAACCCAGAGCTTTAACCATCAATCTACCAATTTAACACTTGTGTGTTAAACAACATAAAACATAGAACATTTTGTATCAGACCACACATTTTTTAGGTGAGCAAAAGTATAGGAACAGAAGTCTTGAAGTAAATTGAAGTAAATAACATTTAATATTTGGTTGCATATACCTTGCTAACTGCATCAAGCCTGTCACTCATTGACAAAACCAAATTGTTGATTCCCTCTTTTGTGATGCTTTTCCAGACTTGTACTGTAGCCTCTTTCAGTTGTTGTTTGTTGTGGGGGGGGGGTTCCTTCCTTCAGTCTGCAAATGCTGCTCAATTGGGTTAAGGTCTAGTGATTGACTTGGCCAGTCTAAAACCTTCCACTTTTCCCCTGGATGAAGTGCTTTGTTGAGTTGGCAGTGTGTTTTGGTTAATTGTCTTGCTGCATGATAAAGTTCCTCCCTACTGATTTGGATGCATTTCTCTGTAAATTGGCAGACAGAATGTTCCTGAAAACTTCTGAATTCATGATGCTGCTACAATCATGAGTTACATCATTAATAAAGATCAGTGAGCTTGTTTCAGAAGTAGTCATTCAAGCCCAAGCCATGATACTACCTCCACAATGTTTCACAGATGAACTTGATTGTGTTAGGTCATGAGCAGATCCTTTCTTTCTCCACACTTTGTCCTTTGCATCACTTTGGTAGAGGTTAATCTTAGTTCCAGAAATTTTATGACTCCTCTCTATATTTCTTTGCGAATTCCAATCTGGCTTTCTGATTCTTACTGCAGATGAGTGGTTTGAATCTTGTGGTATGGCTTCTTTATATTTCTACTCTTGAAGTTTTCTGCACATGGTGGAATGTGATATACATTCACCCCTGCCCTGTGGAGGTTGTTAGAGATGCCACTGACTGTTGTTTTTAGGTTTTTCTTAACAGTTCTCACAATGTTTCTGTCATTGCCTGTTGTTATTTTTCTTTGCCAACCCATTTGGTGTCTATTGCTCAGAACACCAGTGGTTTATTTCTTTTTCAAGACATTCCAAATTGTTGTATTGGCTAATCATATTGTTTGTGCAATGCCTCTGATTGATTTTCCCTCTTTTCTCATCTTCAAAATGGCTTGCTTTTTTCCTATAGACAACTCTCTGATCTTCATGTTGCCTTATCCTTTTTAACAAGTACTGTCTTCACTCGTGAAATTGAAGGGTAAAACCAAGAATAGTTGTTCAGAGCTTTTTATTTTTAAAATAATCAATCTAACAGGGCACACCTGGGTAACAAGAAACACCTTCCAGTCACATGTTCCAGAATTTTTGCTCAAATATGGGTGGTCTGATACAAAATGTGCTATCCTCTGTTATTTAACACATCTACATAAAAATACCAGGAAATAATAACTGAAATTTTAAACTCTCTTCCCATATTCATTGTTTGTTCTCGAACTGAAATGTCTCAAATATCTACAGCAAAAACCAATAAACTCGCCTTGTAATTCCGGTAGTTTCAGATGGAACTGTATATCATGGCTATTATTTACAGTAGTCATGCATGCTTTGAAGTTTAATTATGTTTATTAGTCCTTATAGAATCCTATAAAATCAGTAGTAGATATGAAAACTTTGATGAAAAAGAAACGATTTTAGCTGCAGTTGAAACAAAGGCATTCATTCTAGGAACTGCTGACTTGGCTGTGTTTAGTCAGTGAAAATGATGTTGCTTCACAGCTCCAAGGCTGGGTTTTTAATCAGAGGTCGAGCTGTTTGCTCTGGGGCTTTGTTGCTGTGACCGCTCGCAGTGGGGCTACAGCTCCATCCATTTAGAGCCCATGCCATCTGTGCTGTGATTCAGTGTCCTGCTTCAACCCGCAGCTCAGGCACACAGCACGCTCAGATACCGCATATAGGCTGTAGGCAGTGAGCCACTTAGTATAGATTTCAAACACACCCACACAAACCTCCTAGACTATTTGTATATAACATTATCACATGACATTTATTAAGTTAGAGGTTGAAAAAACAGACTTCTCAGTTCAGTGGCAGCACCAGGAATACTATTTTTTTTAATCTTTAGATTATTTGGATTACAGAACATATTAGTGTGAAACACATATTGGAAAAACTGTTGGAATAAAGCCTATCTGTGATCCTAATCACCCATTATTGATAAAATATCAACTGACAGTTTCTGACAAAAAAATAACTGATTGACAGTGTTTTTGGTTTCTGATTGATTTCCACCAGCCAAAAATGTGCTTCAAACATGTCGACATTTCATTTCTCAGAGCAACACTAGACCAAACTCTTGTTTGTTTAACTGGTTGAATATATACTTTTTAAAATTGTGACACAGAGGGTGGCACTGCTGCATCATAGCTCCTGGGTCCCCAGTTTGATTCTGATCTTGGGGTGTGGTTTGCATGTTCTTCCATATCTGTGTGAGCTTCCTCTGGGTTCACCCTTTCCCTGCTTGCCTTCCATGAACATACTTATAAGGGAATTGGTGACTCTGAATTGTCCCTAGGTGTGAATGAGGGTGTGAATATGTGTGTATGGTGCTCACCAGGTGTATGGTGCTTTAGCCCTCACCAGGTTACTGACGATGAATTAAGTTTTTGAATTCACGTTTAAACATATATTTAAATTAATTTAATAGGACTTTTACAATTCAGGGATGCTATGGGGGAGCATAATCCAGGGCTAGCACCAGTGAACCTGCTTGGGGCTGCCAGTGCCCCAGAGGGATCTGAGATTAAATTCACATTACCTGGAATCTACATTGGGCATTTTGTCAAGGTATTTAGTATAAAAAGTCTATAAGGAATGCTGAATGTAAGAGCAAATGCTGTCTTACCCATCAGCTTTATCAGCTATTTCCAGTGCTTCCTGCTTGAAAACATCTCTCGTGTCATGATTCCAAAAGGAACCTTTCAACTGAAGTGCAATTAGCTCTTCATTCCCTCATTACAAAATCAAGATAAGAAAAAGGCCAAATTGTGCTGGCATGAGGCAGTACAAGATCAAGGATTGATAAAGTGCATTTTCCAGCCTTTCTTGAGGGTGGACTTGCTGTCTTTTGCTGATTTGCACCGTTTGTCCTGGCTTCTCATGTGTTTATTGTTCTTCTCAGGTGCAATCTATTCGCTTAAGGAATTACCTTAATATCCCATGTTGCACTCGACTTGCTGTCACCGTAATTGATATATACACATGGCTGCTGCGTGGGGTCATTTGCATATAATTGCATTAACTGATATGATAATGAATGTGGTGGGCCTAATGCAAAGCAAAAGCCCGACTGCAGATGGATGACTTTTCAGAAGAATCACAGTCAAGCAATCCATTATAGCTGGAAGAGATTTTCTGCTGTATGCACTGGTGCCCAGCACACCTGAGGACATTTTACAGAGGCAGTAACATAAATACTGTCCCTTCTGTTTATATAGCCTTCTTCTGATTTTAATTCCTGGGCCAATATCCATAATATTTGGGGGCACGGTGGCTTAGTGGTTAGCACGACTGCCTCACACCTCCGGGGTTGGGGGTTCAAATCCTGCCTCCGTTCTGTGTGTGTGGAGTTTGCATATTCTCCCTGTGCTTCAGGGGGGTTTCCTCACCAAGTTCAAAGACTAGTGTTGTAGGTTGCTTGTCATTTCCAAATTGTCTGTAGTGTGTGTGTGCGTCCCGTGATTGGTTGGCACCCGGTCCAGGGTGTCCCCCGCCTGTCCCTGACTTTCCTGGAATAGTTGTCCAGACTCCTTGTGACCCACTGTTGAATAAGTGGTACAGAAAATGGTTGGATGGATTTATGACATGAAAATTTATGACCGTTTTTCATCTTATGCAACCACCAAATAATTAAAACAAAACACTCTTTACTTCTTAAATTGGATTGGTCAGAAGATCTGACAATAGTGCCAGCTATAATTCAAACAATTGACATTTTATATTTATTGGGGGCAGATGTGGCTTAGGGGTTAAGGCTCTGGGTTACTGATCGGAAGGTCGGGGGTCAGGGTTCAAGCCCCAGTGCTGCCAAGTTACCACTGTTGGGCCCTTGAGCAAGAACCTTAACACTCTCTGCTCCAGGGATGCTGTATCATGGCTGACCCTGCGCTCTGACCCCAGCTTCCTGGCATGCTGGGGTATGCAAAGAAAATAATTACTGAGTTATAATGTATATGTGACCAATAAAGACTCATTGTCATAACATTTAGTTTGTAAAGCAACAGCTCATATAATCCCAAACAATCTAAGCCTAATAATAAATTAATAACAAAATTCTAAGAACAATATTAAAATAAAAGTTTTCTGTAAGGAGAGCATTTATGGAAGGAGTCTCTAGTGTTAAAATGATCTGTAGTTTGGCAAGCAGAAAAATCCAAATCATGAAACATATGATTCTATAGATCTATAGAAATTCTATAGATTTTAATACTATTTGAGCTCACTTAGCATGCTTGCTTGATCTTGCTTATATAAACAAAACTTTCTATTAAAGAACAATCAAAGCTATTTATGCAGTAGACCTGCTGCATTTTCATTCTGGCTTTAGTAAGCTCTGCTCGCTCTGCTCCATGGCACGAGTGAATGTGTGAAAGATTAATTTGAGAGATGCAGAGTAGTATTTGACACACCTGCACTTTCTCAAAAACATGCAGAAGTTTGAACTAAAGGAGCTGATAAAGCAGTGCAGAGCGTGTTGAAAATGTAGTGAGTAATCGGAAGGTGGATCAGGGGAGACAAACAAAAAGATGAAATGAAAATTCAGATACACATCCAGTTTTTAAATAGACCTCAAACATTAGTTAATTTACATTTGCATTTATGTTTAAGTCATTCATGCAGGCTCTCTATTCCATGACCAATTACAAAACCTGTGCGTGTTTTGATTTTCTGCTCCCATTTCTAATCACTGATTGTATCCATGAGTAGTCTTGAATGCGCAAAAGTCAACCTGTCATGTCTAACAAAGTAAAGGCAGGATGTGATGGGTATGCATTTGGAGAGAAAGCGATTGTGAATATCATCAAGATCTTATTCAATAATTGGCCTATTCTCTTCCATTTTTTCATAGTCCAGCACTCAGTCATATCCTTATAACACTGAATCACCTTCTTCCACCATTCATCCCTCTGATCCACACCTTCTGAAATTGCAGTGTGTGAATACAGCTAGATACAGATAGTTAGAGATAAAGGCAAAGATTAGGCAAATCTGAGAAACTGAGAGGGTAAATGAGAGAGATACAGAGGCAACAGGAGAGAAGGCATCATTTTAGTAAGACCCGAGCTGTAACAGAAGAAGGAGATACATGTGTGCTGAACATCAAGGATTCGACACTGAAAGAGAGGCAGGCTGGTCTAAGGATGTGAGAGTTAAAGGGATTGTGAAAAGAAAGGACTCTTTGTGGGATAAAATGTAAAGTCCGAAATGTGAAACACTTAAAAAAATAAATTACCCATTATTTTTCTATACTCACACACACACACACACACACACACACACACACACACATTTGTCATCACTTAGATGGTTATGATTCCATGGATGAGATTGGGAACCACTTAGCTATGGTCTTGTGTTTATTATACAGTGAAATACTTGGGGTGTGATGTGTATACGACTCCTTCTTTGTTTCAAGTATATCCCTCTTCTTTTACAAAATAAAAATTGTTTGACATTTGCTTGTTAGCCTGGTCCCATCTAAAATTCCTCCAAGGCATGTCCAAAAAAATCTTCAAAAACCTTTTTTATTCCCAACCTCAAAACAAAGCTCTAGTGTAATGCCAGCAGTATGTTGCAGCCTCATCAGTGTGTGTTGTATGAGGGATGGCTCTCAAAGGACGCTAGCTCAAACACCCCAGACTGCTACTACAAATGACTACTGGGGATTTTCCAGCCATAGCTCTCTGATGCCATCTACCCAGGCTGAAGCACTGCTAATCTAACAAGATGTGAACTCATGTGTGGAATAGAAATAATGGCATACACTCCACAACCAGTAAAACCAGCAACAGAGATAGCATGTACTCAGCCTAATGAAATGCATACACTTCTGGGCAAAAAAGGGCAAAGCCCCAAACGGTAAACTATAAAGCTTTTAATTATCTTAACAACAAATCATTGGTCACTTAAGCCACCTTTCCACTGCATGGTATGGCACGACTCGACCCGGCTCGCTTTACTTTTCTGAGCTTGCTTTTCCACTGCAGTGCCGCTTCAATGTAGGCGCCATCTTACACTCGCCTTCACGTATAAAAAAGTTGTATTACAGAAGCCCTGTACAAATACACAGTCAGGCCATATTCCAAATGCCTTTCCTGTTCACTGAACATGGACCCTATTAAGGATGTAAAATAAGAACCTGCTAGACCTACCTGCTCAGTATGACTAAGTTAGATTCAGCCGGCCGTGACAGGAGTGACTTCGATAAACGCCTGTTTGGAAATCGGTAACAAGCGCGATGTAAAAATCTCAGACAGAAACTTTTGTTGTAATTTTATCTGTAACGAGATAAATGATACATACCGTAATTCTCAGACTATTGAGCACACCTGAATATAAGCCGCACCCGCTAACTTTAAAACTAAATTTTTTTTTTGTACATATAGGCCGCACTTCTCTATAATCCGCAGGTGTCCACGTTGTAACTGTCACGATTCGTGACGTAAACGAAGCAGGACGGATCAAGTGCATTTAGGACGAGACCTTTTATTGAAACAGAGGAGAGCAGACTCAAGAGAAACAAGAACCATGACCAACTCAATGAACTAAGCTAACTAAACCAACTCACCTAAACATTAACTATGACATGAAATGTGACAATGACTATGAACATGGACATGGCATGGAACAAATACTCTATATCTATACTCTATAAACCACTTCTACATCTATATTCTAAACTAAGTCTATACAACTCTAAGCTATACTATCTGCTACTAGGCTATAAGCTATGCTACAAGCTACTAGGCTACAGGCTAAGCTATAAGCTACTAGGCTACAGGATAAGCTATAAGCTATGCTATAAGCTAACTAGCCTTGACATGAACTCAGACATGGACTATGGCTAGGGCTATGAAACATGAACAAGAACTAAGACACATAGCATGAACAAAGACTCTAACTATATTTGCTATCTAATTCTAACTCTATAACTAATTACCCACGTTGTGTGTGTCATGGCTCCCAGTATATATACACACCAGCCATATTAGCCCGAACTGCTAACAGCTGCGGGCAATACCAAAACGCACGTGACTCGACAACACATGACAAGACGGGGCGGAGACATGACGTCAACCAATATGCATTTCTTCCTATGTTTTCCCTGATGAGGGTTGTGTGCATGAAGCGCAAAATGACTGATCTGAAGAATGTAGTGTGAGCGCGTTAGGTTTAATTCGAACAGTTTCATTGGTCCACTGTGACCTGTTGGGTAATTTAATTTGTCCGATGTGACGAGGCTAAATGTTTTGGTAGCATGAAACTCGTTAGCCCGTAAAAATCCATAAATTAGCTGCATCAATCGTTTAAGTGTTCAAAGCGTGTGAAAAAAGTAGGGGCTTATAGTCCGGAAATTACGGTAATTTTCAATTAATAGAATATCACCTTATGCAAAGTATGTATTAAATTACACATTTATTCAGGCAAAATACAGAACCATTCGTTAAGGAGAATTCCATTCTCCCTCCGAGCGTGGCTCACATTTGGTATCGGCTCAGCTCACCTGGAACCTCGACTAAGGTGGTACTAAAAAAAGTATCAGGTACTATCCACAGTGGAAAGCCTCCAAAAAGGGAGCAGAATCGAGTCGAGTTATACTGTGCAGTGGAAAAGTGCCGTAGTCTTCTTGTGTGCAAAGGTAAAATCATGATAATGGTTAAAATGTTTGATGCAAAATTCAAAATAACACATGTCTGGGTGTACAAAATAAAAAATAAAGTAAAAATAAATGAAAACCTGTCTGGAAGTGTACTCATAAGGCTTAAATGTTTAAATTTTTCAAAGGGAAAATCTTTCCCATATTAAGTTACATTATCTGTTTGTTTAATTCTTGCTAATTTCCTGACCAATTATATGTTGTTAAGACCATTAAAAGCATAATATTTTGCCATTTTAGGCTTGGCCCATTTTTTTGCCCAGGAGTGTAGTAGTTAACAAAAAAATTTTGTTAACTCAAATGGAAAATGCATGATGATATTCAGAGTAAATTACTGAAGGAAGCAAAATTAAATACCTGTTAAGAGTTGCTTCCTCCTCAGTTCAGCTGGGCAATATAATAATATAATCTCATTGTAAAATGCACAATACAGTTATGCAGATATTACAGTTATCTTTTTTATCATTTTAAAAAAATGACAAACTCTGACCTGATCTGAGGTTAATGTTTTGTATTGAACTGTTAGATGCTAAAATTCTATTACAGATGTGGATTGCTTCCTTCTCAGTGTTCAACAGTTTATTTTTAAAACATTAAATAAAACTATAATTCAGATACTAACTCAGATTTGTTTAAGGTCTTTGTATGTCTTTTTCCATTCAACCGTTGTTTAAGAATGTTGTCCTTGAGAACTTCCAGAAGCTCTTTCACCTACACCATGTATTGCTACTTGAGTGAAATGTTCCCAACCAATGTCATTGGCTTTTAAAATGGCAACAGGTACAATTTGCATGAGGACATTTTTTGTAGCATATATATGTAGAACTTTATTTCATTTAATGTAGCATTTACATGTTCAAGATATACTATAGATACCGTCATTTGAAATAAGTACACCCCAAGGAAATTGTAGGTTTTATTTTTTGTTATTTATTTTATTTATTTATTTATTTATTACATATTTAAACATTTGATCATATTTGAAACAGTGCCTATTAATGAAGTTGATATACTTCAACAAAACCACAAGGAAAATGAGCTTTTCTTGTATGTACTGCCAATGCTGGACAAATTGGCAGTTGTTTGAAATCTACACCATTTGTAGATTATTTTCTTTACAGTGGAATGGTATATTCCAAAAAATTTGGAAATCTTTTTAAATCTCTTGCTGGACTTATAGGCATCCACAACCTATTTCTTTTGATGGCCTTACATAACTCTTTAGATTGTGGCATGATGACACCACACACCTCAATAGCAAAGAGAACACCAGACACTTGATATGAGAGTGGTGTCAATAAGACAGGTTCCACCTCTACTCCCTAAGAAGATTATAATTACTGGCACACAGTCTTGATAACCTGATTCTAATTTTATGGATTTGAAGGTGTGATATATGTAGGGGTGTATTTGCTTTTTGACTGATTTTGTTTTTAATTTAAATTGTGAAAATGACTACAAAATATAAATTGTATGTCATTTGATAGTATATCACCTTTATTAATAGGCACTGTTTCAAAGAGGATTAAATGTTTGCTTGTCCAAATATGTAAAAAAAAAACAACAACAAACAAACAAACAAACAAACAAAAAACTTATTTTGTTCACATGACTATATGATGGATAGATAAATGCACTGAGAATATATTAAATAACAATAACAAAAAAGTGTCTATATATATTTATCCACCTTGACTGTATATACTAATACATATAATTTATTGCAGAAATATTCACTTCTAGTTAAGTAGATAAATTTATTTAGTATATTTTGGCATGGAAATGCATTAAAACTTGAATTAAATTGAGTGCCATGATGCAGCATGATTTGCAGTTGTTAAGATGCCAGTATTTGCAGGGAGTGCAGATGCATATACAGATCAACACTTCATAAAGGCTTCTGTGTGCACAAACACATTTTTCATGGCCTTGGGTAATACCATTCAGTATGGGTGTGATGAAATTGGCATCAATTTTATGACAATGTCATTGACACTTCCGTTATGAGTTATGGGCAGTGCTGCAGAGGGAGCAGCTGTAGCCCCATCACCTTGCTGGGAGTCATAGACTAGAAAAGGATCTACAGCTACTGTCTACACAAAAGTATGTGTTTATTTGTACATAACATTAAGAGAACGTCCTGCTTTTTTAGCTTAGAAGAATTTTTAGACATATGAGACATATGAGGTATTGAGTGGTCATGCTTCAAATGATGAAGAAAGCTAAAGAAAAAAAAGAGTAAGTTCACTGAAAAGGAAATCATGTCTTCCTAGGACACTCCACATTGTTAATGGTGTAGTATGCTTTTGAGGGGGCTGTGAGCTGATTAAATGTAATAACATCAAACAACACTGTTGTCTTGTTGCCTTGTTAAATGCATCATGTAGGTTTCTCCTTTGAGTCGTTCTCCCTCCATTTTGAGTTTGAAACAGAAGCTTCTGTTTTGTCCTCTTCTGTCCCTCATATTCTTTGACTGTGCATAGTTTATGGATGTTTTAGAATTAAGTATCCCTGACAAACCTGCACTATTTGCATATCACTTTCGTGATAAAGAACAGGAGCAAAGTTAGTACATTGCATTTAGGAATACACACTGGACCCTCTGGGCACACTAGAGTAGAGAGGCTCTTTCCTGTCTTTGTTTCCCTCTCCTTCTTTTGCCCTGTCTCTCTTTGTCTGTTCCCATTTTCCAAATAGATGTTGACTAGATACGACACTGTCTTTTGTTGCTCTGTTTTGGGTCATTACAATCGCATGCTCCGCTTTGCTAATCAGAGCCCTGGGAGTTAAACTCAGACTCTGCAGCAGATGCTCAACTCAGCCCTGTTGTCTCTTTTTAGCCCACACAACCCCTAATGTTGGAGAAGGGTCAGTGCATAGAATCCAGGAGCTGTCCCACACCTCTTAGAACCGGTCTCAATGCCTCTGTGTGACTTCTGACTTCCACAGTAAGGTCAGAAAGGTAGCAGCAAACTACAGAAAGTCAGTCCCCTACTCTGTGGATGCTGGCCGTCTCTATACATACTTTAGCATCTCTCAGAGGACACACAGAGGACTAATTATGCTTGAGTTTGCTGTTTTGAAACAATGTAGTCTGTAGGATTTGTAAAATTTCTCTGTAACTGAAAAGCTGATACTCATTTGTTGTCTCTCAGATAGATTTACTTTAATGCCCTTTTAGCTGTAGTTTATAAATCCACACTTAATAAGCTCCAGTATGTACAAAGGGATCCTGCTAGGATCCTGACTGGAACCAGGACATGCAATCATATTACTCCTAATTTGGAGTCTTTGCACTGGCTTCCGTGTCGATTTTAAAATTCTGATGCTGACATACAACACATTACATGGCTTGGCTTCTCATTATTTATCTGCATTGTTAATCCCTTACACCCCAAACCACAGACTGCGCTCCTCACAGTCTAATTTGTTGACTGTTCCACAAACCCGCTTAAGATCTATGTGTGAGAGGGCTTTTTCTATCTATGCTCCTACACTTTGGCACTCTCTTCCACTTGAACTTAGGGAAGCTCAGACCTATGATATTTTTAAAGCTAAACTCACAACATACTTTTTTAAACTAGCATTTGCTTGTTGATGTTTATTTATTTATTTATTTTTTATTCATTGTGCTATGTACTGCTTATTTTGTGTACAGTGCTTTGAGGAGCTGCTTTTAAAGATGTTCTATCAAATAAAGTTGTTTATAATAATAATAATAATAATAATAATAATAATTATTATTATTATTATTATTATTATTATTATTATTATTATTATTAACTGACTTAGTTAAGGTACAATAAAACTGAGAACATGACCATACTTGTTCCTTTACCAGATGCTTGACCTGATTTACACTGTTAGAGGTCTGAGATGATCTACTATCTTCTGCAATAATCTTAAATGAATATAACTGGGATTTATTGGCAAAGCATTCCAAACAATTAATTAGAAAACAAGCACTTTGTGCTTTGTTTGGACAGGATATAAAAAGTCTAAGACCTGCATGCCAATACTCTGCATATGTGTGATATAACACTACAACATTTTAAATGCTTAAAATACTCCTAGACATTGATATGTGGAGAGCATATGTGAGTGTGAATATCCTTGTAAGAGAACCTTATAAAGGATATACAGATGAGGTACAAACTGAAGCAAAAACTAACATCAAATGTCTTAGTGAGGTTTTGGGTCACCATGAATTGCCAGAACAGCTTCAGTATCTCTTGGCACGGATTCTACACAAGAGTTTTGATGATGGAGTGCAGTGAATGGGGCATCTTCATCCTGGAAGAGAATACATCCATCAGGATAGAAATGTTTAATTTCATGAGTACTTAATAACACATGATGCCATGTCTATATTATCATCTCATTTGGAAAGAAGATGGATGGATGGATGGAAAATATTTTAACATGCTTTAATATTATTGTGAGACATAAAATATAAAATCACTTTGATCATCAGTATAATCCGGTAAAAGTCACAGCAGTTAAACAGTTACTTGTTCATACTTACATTGTTGAGGAAAAACTGGTGAATAATACAGTAAGTTCTGTTGGTTAAACCTTCCAGGTTTTTAATTAAACATTCACTGAAAACCAAACAAAACAAAAAACTCGACTACATGTGTATCAGAGTTCTCTGTTCCCTTTCAAAGGGAACTCAACAATGCGTGAGCTTCACACAGGTATCTGAAGTCTGTGAGAAATCACGCCTATTTATAGACCTGCCGTGGTCAGGTGATGTGGCATTTTGCCATTGCGTGATTATAAAACAGCTGCTGTGGCATGGGTGTCCATGGCATGGCTAACTTGCACATCTGTGAGGGCACCATTAATGCACAATGATATGTACACATTTTGGAGCAACATATGCTGCCATCCAGAGCAGGACAACATCAAACCACATTCTGCCCGCATTACAAGCACATGGTTGCGTAAGCAGAGAGTGCGGGTGTTAGCATGGCCTGCCTGCAGTCCTGAGCTGTCTCTGATTGAGAATGTGTGGTGCATTATGAAGTGCAAAATAAGGCAACGAAGGTCCCGTACAGTTGCGCAGCTGAAGAAATGTATAATGGATGAATGGGGGAAAATTCCACTTGCTAAACTTAACCAACTAATGTCTTCAGTGTCCAAATGCTTAATACAGTGAGGGAAAAAAGTATTTGATCCCCTGCTTATTTTGTATGTTTGCCCACTGACAAAGAAATGATCAGTCTATAATTTTAATTGTAGGTTTATTTGAACAGTGAGGTTTCGAGGCTGACGTTTGGCAACTCGAACCTTCAGCTCCTTCCACAGATTTTCTATGGGATAAGTTCTGGAGACTGGCTAGTCCACTCCAGGACCTTAATGTGCTTCTTCTTGAGCCACTCCTTTGTTGCCATGGCTGTGTGTTTTGGGTCATTGTCATGCTGGAATACTCATCCACGACCCATTTTCAATGCCCTGGCTGAGGGAAGGAGGTTCTCACCCAAGATTTGACGGTCCATCGCCCCTTTGATGCGGTGATGTTGTCCTGTCCGCTTAGCAGAAAAACACCACCAAAGCATAATGTTTCCACCTCCATGTTTGACGGTGGCGATGGTGTTCTTGGGGTCATAGGCAGCATTCACAAAGTAAACCATCAAATAATGTGTTTTCAATATAAGTAAAGGGTGAATTGAATTTTCAAAGGACTCTTTTTGTTGTTGTATTTTTATTTTTATTTTTTATTTTTCAATACTGTCCCAAGTATTGACCCAAGGCTTGGGGTTGTACATTACAATACACTCTGAAGGTCCCTCCTTAGGAATCAGACTTGAATGCCTTTTTTATAAAGACAAGAAAATAGTGTTTTATGGTCACACAGTCACTGACACTGATGTAAAAAAAAGAACAACAAATATTGCAACTTAATAATGAACAGATGGACTAAGCAACAAAGTATGCCAACAATTTCATGTAGAATCTGCTGTTCACTGTCTGATTTTGTAAAAAAAATAAAATACACACGCTCAGGGATGTTAACTAAGGTAGTGAAAAAAATATGAAACAGACATCTAAGAGCTTGTTTGTCCCAGCTCAGCTTTATTAAAATTCAGCTACAATTTAATATTATGAAATATGCTTTTTTAGAATTATTCGTACTTGACCTACATTTATAAGTAAGCCTGTCTGATACTGTAGCCATTTTTATTCAACAAAAATGGAGTTTAAAAAAAATCACTGTGTCACTGGTTATTCCCTTCAGAATTGAAAGTGTTGAAGGGCCCTTTGAAGTAGGCTTTTTATCCCTTCAGTCTGGAATGACCCTACAAATGTCTGACTTAGCTGGTAACCTTTTGAAACACCCTATGTAGGGTTCATCAGCTCCGAATGGACTGCAAAGACTCTCATGCACATAGAATTTCATCTGTAGAATGAATGAAGCTATGAGAATATCTTGTGTCTGTATAAGGCAGCATTCATACTTGACACATGACGATACATGTGGACAAAGCGAGTTGCATTGTTCACGTACTCACCTTTGTACCTTTACTTTGAGGGATTAAAAATCACAATATATTTCTATTTATATATTTATATATATATATGATCACAATATATTTGATTTAATTTGTAAAACATTTCTTTTTATACTGGAATGGTGTCTAGAGCAGTCTCACTTTAGGGAAGATTCATCCCTCCCATTCTGCCAAGCTATTGTGCACATTTCAGTTCTGGAGTGTTTTATTCCTCAGGATGGAATGAAATGAAAAGCTCAGACCTTCACTGCAAAGCAAAGATTTCATAAAGCACTCATAGATGTGGCAGATGTGTTAGGTGCTCATTTTATTTTGAACAGGGCAGAGCTGCTGAGATATCATTTAGTGAGTTTACTAATCATGTATAGGTAGTGCGTGTCCCTGCACAATCCCACACTGCCACAATATTCAGCGTTCAATTCAATGTTGATTTCACATAATGCATTTTAAATACACAGATTAAAACAAAATTGTCTGTAATTTTGAAAGGACAAAAATAAGTGATACATGAAGTAAAAATATTTTTCTGGTAGTTTTGCACAATCGCTCATAGCCTAAGTGAACGTTCCACTCATGGTCACTGGTAAAACAAAGTTTGCTCTGCTCCCATGCTCTGGCCAATGGCATTCAACAGCAGGTGTGGATATTTAATATTATGCCGAATATATAAATTATTATGCGGAAATATGAGGAATTTAAACCTACACTAAACGCAAAAAAGTGACACTATTGAAGCTGCCAAAGCTTGGGAAAACTGCTGATTGTGTAAATGCGTAAGCTTACTTTTATAGGCTCACAATGAGAATAGATGGATTGAAAACTTATAACATCAACATATTTCACGTAATTTCATTTAATATAAATGTACATTTTAAAATTAAATATTAATGAAGTAAATATCAATTTGTGAAAATATATTAGGGCAGGAATAATAACATCACATGCAAATATATACTACTCGCAAAAAGAACCACAAGGCAATACATTCAATACATTCATTCTCCGGGACAGTAAGAGTATGGCTTTGGCATGTCAGGTGGTAATCGGGAAAAGCCAACACAAACACTAAAGGATTAACTTTGATCTCTCAGATTTATCTCACTTTTCTCAGAGCTGATTGGTCCAAGTTGGGTTTGAGTTTTCTTACCCAGTAGGTAAGCTGTGTAGTGTAAATTACCATGGCGGTGAAACCCACTAAAACCAATCCGCCTTGTTCCAAAGAGATAGATCCTGAATCAAACGCACCCCTGACCAGGATAAAGCATTTTCTGAGATGAATGAATGAATTCATTTATATGATTGTATAATGATGCTCAACAATATCACTCCATGGTTATGAGGTCCTTTTTGTGAGTCAGAGATTTATTTAGCTGTCTAGATGATTAAATGGTTAACTGATGTTCTAAAAAGGTACATTTCAAGTTGGAAAAAAATCGTATTGCCCATGCATACATATGAAAGCATTTAGGAATAACAAATGTTTAGGGGACATATATCTGTTTGAGGAAATGGTGAATCAGCTCACCAGAACATGGATGTATGTATAGTTCTAGTACCAGGCCATTAAAAAATTATCCCAAATATGTAAAAATGTGTGTGTGCAGATTAAAAAACAAACCTTATACACTAATGGTGTTAACAGCAGAGAAACATTCATGTTTTTAGCCCTTCCAAACATGTCTGGTGGTTGGCTGTAAAATACAGATAAGCAATATCTCTGTCTATATGGGTTATTTGAAATGGCAACACAGCACCTCAGATGTCACCACGATATGGATTTCTTAACAGCAGAACTGAATATTGCCTGAACATGTCTGTTTTACACAATGTTTGCTCCCAGTTTAATCGTAGGCAGTTACTCGTGTAGCATGTCACTCCTTTATTATAGACGGCACCAGCAGTCTCTCAGGGTGAAGGTCAACATACGCTTTCTTTGGTGTGTTTAGAAATTCTGTCATCATGCTTTTTATTAGCCATTCAGGCTTGACAGGCATCTTCTGGGATCCCAGGCAACAGATGGTGCATGGCATAGCTGGGACATAACTGTGCATGAAAACTGCTACACGATACTGTTTTTGTAGAAGCATCCTCAGGGACAGAATATAGAGCCTCTTTCTCATTAAATAGGTTAAAAATGAAATTAAAAGTGTGCCACATGTGGAAAACATATAAAAATGTTTACATTTTTTACTTATATGTGAGCAGTAGAGGCTAGGAGGGTGCAGTGGTGCCAGACCAGGGTTTACTCAGTGCTCTGACTCCAGCTACCTAATAAGTTGGGAAATGTGAAGAAAAGTGTTTTGCTGTACTGTATGCGTATTTGACATTAAATTATACACATTAAATGAGCAATCATATGCTCTTCTGAAGTACCCCCCAAAAAAAAACAATTCCCAACATATGCTGCCATTCAGAGCAGGACAACACCAAAACACATTCTGCCCAGGTGGTTGCGTAAGCAGAGAGTGTGGGTGTTAGGATGGCCTGCCTACAGTCCAGACCTGTCTCCGATTGAGAATGTGTGATGCATTATTAAGCGCAATATAAGGCAATAAAGGCCCCGTACAGTTGCACAGCTGAAATGCATAATGGATGAATGGGGAAAATTCCGCTTGCTAAACTTAACCAACTGATGTCTTCAGTTTTTGGAGTGTGTTGCAATCATGCAATGGAATGAGTGTATATTTTCAAAAATAAATAAAATTCACAAAGTGAAACATTAAATAATGTTAATTAAGTGTTTTCAATATTGTACAGGGTGAACTGAATTTTTGCATTTTCCATACAAACAGCAGTATAACACTGACATAAGACAGACTTCTTTTTGACTCGAAGATTTGTCATTGTATGTTTGACACGAATTTGTCATTGTTTCCAATTTGCCAATGCTCTATAGCTTAATTTTTGCATATACTGTACAGAACTAACATCTATAACTCAAATTCCACTGCATTTTGCATAACCTCATACTTTTCAGATAGAATATGTATGAGAGTTGGTCTGCACTGGAAATGAAACCTGCATAATCATCTGCCCAAGTTATTTCCTGCTCCAATATTAGCCAGCTCCTTATCTAGTGCAGAGGCTTGCATGATCCCCCTCCACATCCTCCCTCCTGAGCTGTTGGCTGTAGACATGGCAGGATTGAAGGGAGGACTGGGAGGCAGGAGCTGTCCTCATGTTCCTTAAAACTCCTACTACCATAGCTCTGAGAGCAAAAGAGCCTCAGCCCATTAACATATATTTTCCTGCAGGGCTTGTTATCTGTTCTCTCCAAAGGAGCAGATGAAGGACTGTACAGAAGGAGAACGACAAGTTTAAAATGTGTGTTTCCCCTGAGAGGAGTTGACAGCCTAGGCTGAGTGATATCTTAGCGCTTGCTTGGAAGCATGAGGGAGGTATGACTGTGTCATAGCAATGTGTTGTCGAGGTAAGATTATATCAAGCAAATTTATTATCCAGTCATACTGGTGAGGTGCTCACCCAAAGGTTTTGCTCACAGTGTTAATTAGAAAACATGCTGTGGTTCTTTCCTGGAGGATTTTCTGAGCTGGGCATATTTCTAAAGACATTATACATATTCCATATTTACAATTAATCTTGGAAAAATCAGGATTATACTTTTTACAACCCCAAATTACGAAAAAGGTGTCACAGTAGGGAAAATGCAAAAAACAAAAAAAACAAAACAAAAACCCCAAAAAAACAAAACCCAAACAAACAGAAATAATCATTTGAAAATTCAGTTCACCTTGTACTATATTAAGAACCCATTATTAACACATTATTTGATGTTTTACTTTGTGAATATTTTTTTTTTTTTTAAATAGACGGCAAAACACTCCAAAAAAATTGGGACAGTCGACTGTTTACCACTGTGTAACATCATCTTTTCTTTTAATAACACTTATTAAGCATTTGGGCACTGAAGACACCTGTCATTTAAGTTTAGCAAGCAGAATTCTCCAGTATTCATCTGGCCTTATATTGTGCTTCATAATGCGCCACACATCGGAGACAGGTCAGGACTGCAGGCAGGCCATGCTAGCACCCACACCCTCTGCTTACGCAACCATTCGCTTAAAATCCAGGCAGAATGTGGTTTGGCGTTGTCCTGCTCTGGATGGCAGCATATGTTGCTCCAAAATGTGTACATATATTTCTGCATTAATAGTGCTCTCACAGATGTGCAGGTTAGCCATGCCATTGGCACTGACACACCCCCATACACCCATACACACCCCCATACCATGACAGACGCTGGCTTTTGGACCTGATGTTGATAATGGATGGTCCTTTTCCTCTTTGGCCCGGAGAACAGGACAGATGGATGCAGCGACGAATGGTGTTGACATGACAAAGTTTTACCAAAGTATTCTTGAGCGAATGTCAGGATATCCATTACAGACTCATGATGGTTTTTAAGACAGTGATATCTGAGGGAACAGAGATCACACACATTCAGAAGTGGTTTTTGGCCTTGCCCTTTATGCACCGAAATTTGACCAGATTTCTTGAATGTTTCAATTATATTGTGCACTGTAGAAGGTGAAATTCCCAAAATCCTACTGATATGTCATTGGGGAATGTTCTTCTCAAATTGTTGGATAATTCACTGATGTATCTATTGGAAGGTTGGCAAGCCTCGACCCATCCTTACTCTTGACGGTCTAGGTCTTTTTTGGAGGCTCCATAAATACTATGTTTCACTTTCGTATTTCTTAATTAATGTCTCACATCGCTATTAGTCCTAAATTGTCCCTGTCCAAACTTTTTTGGAATGTGTTACATACATTGATTTCAAAACAAACATTTACCTTAAACTGTGCAATTGATTATTAAAACATCAAATACCTTGTCTTTATATGTTTCTGTTTAAATACAAGTTTTTATTAGCATTTTCCATACTGTCCCAACTTTTTCAGAATTGGAGTTGTATAAATTGTGGTGGCATCCGTGTATTGAACCCTTAAGGGTAGACGATACATTTATGAAAATGTTTCATCTGTTTCATAACAGACTAAATTGTACAATGCCTGTTAGGTGTCACTGTCTTTGACCTTATTCTGCAAGTCATAATTGAGGGTTTAGTGCAGAATGAATGTTAGTAGGAGCTTTTCATTAGACAGAGTTGAGAACTTTCTGTCCTGAACCTTTTGTAATTAATTCCCAGAAGGCACAGCAAAGATTTCAGTCAAGGGGGGACCCTGAGACTAGTGTCTACTCAGAGACATAACAAGAATGAGAGGAAGAGTGTAAAACGGAATAAAGAGAGTTCCCTTTCTACTAGGCATGAGACAGAAATTTGTTGTCTCGAATACTGCAACACAAAATACTGATGAGTCGAATTTGCATCTATGAGGTGTTTCACAATATTTCCGTTTAATATTAATTACGAGCGCTACCCCTTCTTGCACACTAGGCAGAAATTAATTTTGGTGGGATGGGGCAATATATATTAATGATTGTTTTTCTCATCCATTCAATTAAATTGGTAAGTGTGACATGCTCATGCATTTCAGGTAGATGTCAGACAGCAGTAGGACTAGTGATGACAAATTTGTTATTTAATTATCTAAAGCACAATCTATCATAAAACAATATTTCCATATTTAAAACATTTCAATGGAACTGTCATAAAGGAATTTTGTGGCAAAAATTTTTTTTTTACACCTTATATGATACTGTATCTACTCATGGATCGACTTTTGTTTTGGCAAGTAGCTTTAAAATGAAATGGGAAAATTACATCATCCCTTATACTGTTTCTTATGACAGCAGCTCGTATCCAATAAAATGTGATAAAACAAAGGAATGCATTAATAAAAAAAAACTTGTATTATAATAAGTAAATCTTATTACCTAATGAGCACACCCTTTAGCAGTTTCTGTTTCTTTTTCCTGTAGAATATACAGTGTCCTCCAATAATATTGGCACCCTTGGTCAATATATAGCAAAGCAGGCTGTGAAAATTTGTCTTTATTGTTTAACCTTTTGATCTTTTGTTAAAAAAAATCACAAAAAATACTCTGCACTCATGGATATCAAACAATTGCAAAAAATAATTATTGGAAACCTTTTAGTAAATAGTTAATGCTACCTCCCGTTACATAACAGCCAAGATCACTCTGAGTCTTCTCCCATAATGGCTGATGAGGTTGGAGAATACATGGCAAGGGATCTGAGAACATTCCTCCATACAGAATCTCTCCAGATCCTTCAAATGTTGAGGTCCATGCTGGGAGTCTCTCATCTTCGGTTTGCTATGGGTTTCAAGTGATGGGACTGGGATGGCCATGGCCAGACCTTGATTTTGTGGGCAGTAAACCATTTTTGTGCTGATTTGGATCATTGTGGATGCAACCACGGCTTTCTGGCAGAGGCAGTCAGGTTTTCATTTAATATCTGTTGATATTTGATAGAGTCCCTGATGACATGTATCCTAACCAAATGTCCAAGTCCTCTGGAAGAAAAACAGCCCCAAACATTCAAGAGCCACCAACATATTTAACGGAATGTAGCGAGAGGTAGCTGGCCGAGAGGTTTTTTCCATCTTGAATACACCATTTTATCAAAGCTCTCTTTTGGTTTGATCTGACCATAGAACCCAATCCTGAGTTTGTTTTTGGATGAGAGTAGAGGCATTTTTCTTGAAACCCTTCCAAACAACTTGTGGTGATGTAGGTGACTTTGGATTGTAGTTTTGGAGACTTTCTGTCCCCAAGATGCAACTAATTATTCCAGCTATGATTCTTGGAGATTTTTTGGCCACTCTAACCATTCTCTTCATAGTACAATTAGACAATATAGACACATGTCTATAATTCCAGGTTGATTCATAACATTTTCATCTGACTGGAACTTCTTAATTATTGTCCTGATGGTGGAAGTGGGCATTTTCAGTGCTTCTGCTGTTTTCTTATTGCCACTTTCAATTATGTGAATCTCAACAACCTTGTGCTGTGCATCACAGCTATATATCCCTTGGTCTTACCCATTGTTTGATATCCACAAGAGTAGTATTTTTTTTACAGCCTTCTTTGCTTATATTTACCAAGGGTGTCAATATTAGTGGAGGGCAGTGTGTGTGTGTGTATGTGTGTGTGTGTGTGTGTGTGTGTATGCACTGGTTTGATTAGTTATCATTACAAAATAAATGTATTAATATTTAAAATGGAAAGTTTTGTGTCAATATCATCTTGTGTAAATATTGTCTCGCCAAACAAATATATCTTGTGTTGTGACTTTAGTGTATCATCTCATTTGTTTGGGTTCATAAGTATTTGGACAGTGGCACAGTTTTCGTAATTTTGCCTCTGTACACCACCACAAACCTGCGTGAAGTTGGCCCCCCCACCAACGCAAAACGTCAGCAAAATAGTCTCAATCGTTTGTGCTTTGTTTGTGCTGGTTTGTGCCGTTAAAATTTTCGTTTGTGCTGCTTCGGTTCCGGACATATTAAAGGAATATTCAAAGGTCATTCTGGGGTCACCCAGCCCCCACATGTTCAAATTAACCCAAAATAGTCTCAATTGTTTGTGCTTCGTTTCTTGTGCTGGATTGTGCTGTTAAAATTTTTCATTTGTGCTGCTTTCGTTTTTAAAATTAGACATTTAATTATGGTGTGGACGACCAGCCCCCACATGCTCCAAGTTCATTCAAAATAGTCTCTAACGCGTTTTGTTTTTTTGTGTCTGGGTGTTTGCGCTGATAAAAGTTTCGTTTTGTGCTGCTCGGGTTTCCGGAGATATTAAAGGAATATTTATAGGTCATTTTGGGGTCACCCAGCCCCCACATGCTCCGTAACCCAAAATAGTCTCGATCGTTTGTGCTCCCTTTTGTGCTGGTTTTTGCGGTAAAATTTTCGTTTGTGCTGCTTTCGTTTTTATGATATTAGACATTTAATTGTGGCGCCGTGACGTCACCAGCCCCCACATGCTCCAAGTTCAAAATAGTCTCAATCGTTTTGTGCTTTGTTTGTGCTGGTTTGTGCTGATAAAAGTTTTTTTCGTTTGTGCTGCTGTTCGGTTCAGGATATATTAAAGAGAAATCATATCATCATTTGTTCAATAAACAATTCTCTTTATTTCATTCACTTGTCTCTCATGATTGAACTTTTCATTTATTTACAAGGAGAATAATCTGTTACACTTCACTCCCACCACTACGTGCAGAACTTCTGTTCACGGTGCTCTTGTGGGAAATTAGTGTTGTTAGTATAGGAAAAGTCGACACAGTTACTAAATAAAAATTCCTGGCCAGTGTAAAATATTTTTAACACTGTAAGTTAGAATATTATTAGTTAACTTCAATCATAATGGTACTAAAATAATATTTATAGGTCATTCTGGGGGCCCCCCCCCCTGCTCCAAGTTCATTCAAAATAGTCTCAATCGTTTGTGCTGCTTTCGATTTTAATATATTAGGGATTAAGTTCTATGATGACGTCACCCGCCCCACACATGCTCCAAATTGACCCAAAATGGTCTAAATCTTGCCTGCCGATCAGGTCATCATACATCTCTCAGACACATGGAGACCTCCTGCAGTAGGCCACATAATGTCCAAGAGCATCCTGGGTTAAGCCTCCTCTGAAAGCAATGACTGCCCTTAAAGTAAATCTCTCTCCTTGGAGCATCAGATTGAGGGAAATTCACACAAAGAAAATTCTGTGGAGGTGTCAATCCACAGAAGTTCTCCCAGACTGTAACTGTGAGAACCTTTACCTGCACAGAGTACTCTCCTGAAGTAGAGTCTGTCTTGAATGCAGAGGGAACTGTGACGGGGACGGTTTGGATTGGCCTGCAGGCGGGGACTCCGGAAGGTTAAGGTCTTCTTCCAACCGCCCGGGTCTTAAAGCTGCGCCATGCCAGAAGCCTGCAGTACAGCAACTAACATGGGTACCATGTGCAGCTGTAATTAGCATTGCATAGCTCCATTGGCCAAACTAGTATTAACAATGAGTTTTCTGTTCAAGAAACATCGACAATCTTAGCTCTTTGAAAGTTGTACCATTATGATTGAAGTTAACTAATAATATTCTAACTTACAGAATAACTTAATAAAAAATTGTACTTACACTGGCCAGAATTTTTATTTAGTAACTGTGTCGACTTTTCCTATACTAACAACACTAATTTCCACAAGAGCACCGTGAACAGAAGTGTCACACGTAGTGGTGGGAGTGAAGTGTAACAGATTATTCTCCTTGTAAATAAATGAAAAGTTCAATCATGAGAGACAAGTGAATGAAATAAACAGAATTTTTTATTGAACAAATGATGATATGATTTCTCTTTTAATATCTCCTGAACCGAAGCAGCACAAACGAAACTTTTATCAGCACAAACCAGCACAAACGAAGCACAAACGATTGAGACTATTTTGAATGAACTTGGAACATGTGGGGGGCTGGTGACGTCACCGCGCCATAATTAAATGTCTAATATCTTAAAAACGAAACCAGCACAAACGAAGCACAAACGATTGAGACCATTTCAGGTTAATTTGGAGCATGTGGGGGGGCTGGGTGACCCCAGAATGACCTTTGAATATTCCTTTAATATCTCCGGAACCGAAGCAGCACAAACGAAAATTTTAACGGCACAAACCAGCACAAACGAAGCACAAACGATTGAGATTATTTTGCTGACGTTTTGCGTTGGTAGGGGGGCCAACTTCACGCAGGTCCACCACAATGGATTTGAAATGAAGCAATCAAGATGTGATTGGAATGTAGACTGTCCTCAGTGCAAAATATTGCTGTCTTGGACCTCTCCACAACCCATTCTATATCAGTCTGGCTTAAAGATTTATTATTCTTTTTAAAACTTGAAAAAATCCAGTATAACATGAGAAGCAGTGGTGAATCATGTTTTGAAAAATGCAGCAATTTATTACCTACTTCAATGATTTATGCACCCTGGAGGTGCAATGCCAGTCAGGTGACAAACAGTTTGGGTATTAAAACACTACATTGGTATTTTTGATCTAGCCTCATTTAATAATAAGCTAAATGTACAGTATAATAATGACATACACTAAAATCAGTGTAGTCACATTAACTCAGTGAAATTTTTTTTTACTCTCTCATCATTTTGCCTGATGTGGTTAGTGCACTGTGATGTGTATCTCCTTCCTAAGTGTATGTGTCTGATCTCGAGGCTGAGCTCAAGGTTGTGGGTGAGGAGCCTGTCGAAATGATGAGTGTGTCTAATTGAGAGGAAGCAGCGTCATCTGAGGTGGGATCGACAGTTAATCATGACCATGTTAAGGTCTTGAGCAGGGGAAACCACTAACTCCTGTTCCAGCATGATTCCTGAGAACTTCTGCCCCTCTGCTCCTCTCAGCTATCTGCAGCCCCTCAACAGCTGAGTGAGATTTATGTCATCTATATGGGGCGGCTGTGGCGCAGTTGGTAGAGTGGGTTGTCCACTAATGGTAGGGTTGGTGGTTTGATTCCCAGCCCGGGTGACTTGCCGAAGTGTCCTTGGGCAAGACACTGAACCCCAAGTTGCTCCCGATGGCAAGCTAGCACCTTGCATGGCAGCTCTGCTACCATTGGTGTGTGTGTGAATGGGTGAATGAGACACAGTGTAAAGCGCTTTGGATAAAAGTGCTATATAAGTGCACATTTACCATTTTTACATTTATATGATAGCTTTACCTGGCATCCACCCACTGGCTTGTTCCTTTTACCTGTGTACAAGATTATAACAGATTCAGGTAACTGTTTCTTACAGTCTACATGGGGCAGTTCTTTTTAATTCCTAAAATGGATCAACCAGGAAAACTTGAAACAGGACTTCTCTATAGTTTGCAAGCAGAATTTACAGCAAGGTAAATATATTTGGAATAGTTTCCAAATCCTGTAGCATTATGCTCCCATAGCTTCATTGAACAAAAAACTTTTTTCCAGTCTTCAACTGTCCTGTTTTGGTAAGCCTGTGTCCACTGCAGAATCAGCTTTCTGTTCTTTGCTGTCAAAAGTGGAACCCAACATTGTCTTCTGCTTCTCCCATCCACCTCAAGGTTAGATGTGTTGTGCATCCTGAGAGGCTTTTCTGCTCACCACAATTGTACAGAGTGCTTATCTATAGCCTTTCTGTCATCTCAAACCAGTCTACCATTTTCTGTTCACTTCTCAAATAAATAAGGTATTTCCTTCTGCAGAACTGCCACTCACTGGATGTTTTCTGTTTATTGCACCATTCTGAGGAAACTGTTGTACATGAAAATCCCAAGAGATCATCAGTTCCAATATTCAAACCAGCCCGTCTGGCTAGAACAATCATGCCATGGTCAAAATCACAGTCTTTCCCCACATTTTTTTCCACATTCTGACAGTTGACCCAAAGCCATTGTCCTGTATCTTCATGATTTTATGTACTGCACTGCTGCCTCATGATTGGCTGATTAGATAATTCCATGAATGAGTAGGTGTACAGGTGTTCCTAATAAAGTACCCAGTGAGTATACATTTTTTGTATTTTTGTTGTATTTTGTTGTTTTTCTACTCTTTTTTTTCATTTTTGTCTACTTTTTTGTCTTTGTTAACTGTTGGACTTTGGCACATTGCACCAAGAAAGGACCTTACAGAAAATGAAATTGCCATTTTCCATCATCCACCAGTTGTTTATTTAACCAGTGTGCTGACTAAATAATATTGTTTTCATTCATATGAAAGTCAAAGCACATTTATGTACAATACAGAAGTACTGATTTTTCCATAGGGTTGAGCATTTTTATCATTACTGTATACTTGTGGCTGGGTTGTTTGAACACCAATATTGATCCAGAACATAATTGTGGCTTTACTCTAAGTAAAACTCTAACCACGATCAAGGTCATTAGTACATTGGTAATGACAAGATCATTGGTGATAAAAAAAAGCTAAGGAAAAAAAGAAAAAGAATACAGGTGAATAAACTAATTTTCAGTGATTTTTGGCGAATTTCCTCTCTTAAGCATCAGAATGAAAGAGCATTAAGTGCCTATGTTTATATGCCTCATGTATCATTATTGATCTTGATTCTTAAATATGATTAAATTATTGCACTATAGTGACTCAGCAGGGACCTTAAAGATAGCTAATGTCTTTGAATTGTGTAAAGCATGGGCTTTTTCCCATTTAAATAAATAAAGCTTTATGAGCACTTAAATGGCTGTAACTATGGAACCATATTTTGAAAGAAGGGATCTGAAAAAGCACATGCATTGTTACACTGATACATATAGACATAAATAGTAGATTTATACTGATCAATTTTTCATTATTCACAAACCCCTACTGTAGTATTTAATCTGATTGAGTGAATCAAGCCTTCAATCAAGCATCCAGATATAAGAATGTGAAAAATACGACTAATAATGTGTACATACAGTATCTCACAAAAGTGAGTACACCCCTCAGATTTTTAAAAAAATATATGATTATATCTTTTCATGTGACAACACTGAAGAATTGACACTTTTCTACGATGTAAAGTAGTGAGTGTAAAGCTTATATAACAGTGTAAATTTGCTGTCCCCTCAAAATAACTCAACACACAGCCATTAATGTCTAAACCACTGGCAATGAAAGTGAGTACACCCCTAAGTGAAAATGTCCAAATTGGGCCCAAAGTGTCAATATTTTGTGTGGCCACCATTTGTACATGAGAGAGAGAGTGATACCCCAATGTATCGGCCGATAAAGGCTATTTTTCACGCTATAGATTAAAAACATCCTTTGATCAGAGCTGATCAAACATCGATTTCGTTCTGTGTGTAAAGAAGATGTCTCTTGTGTGGAATGATGACAAAACTGCAGTTTGAAAGCTCTGTAATCTCTGCACTGCAAAAATTTATACCCGGACGCTGCAGCAGTGAAGCAGGAGTTTTGGCGTCAAGTCTATTTATTTATTTATTTATCTTTTTTGCCATGGCGAATTATTTTTTTGCTCATGCTGAAATAAAGGGCCAGTACACCGTTGAAAGATTTCAGTGATGATGAGTTGACAAAAAAGTATATATTGCACAGAAAAATATATTTGTAGAGTAGTGTATTTCATATCGAGTTAATGTTAATATATAAAAAAGATTATATTATATATTACCAGTTTGATTTCAGTGATGAAGTGGTTTGTGGTGAGTGAATGTGAGCCTAAAAGGAGATTTTTTTTTTTTTAGAATTCAGTCAATGTTAATGTGAATTAATAACATTCAATAATTTTAGAAATCTTAGTTTAATCTGTGAATAACCTCATTGGAAATATATTTACTGAAAGAAATGTTGACACATTCAATACTTATTTCCCCCACTGTATGAGTTTCTGAATATGATATTTGTTTAAATAGACTACATTGCTGTTTCTACCAGCAATGAGTTTATCATGGTGAATTGTATAAAATAACTTTACATCATAAATGCTATACAGTTGACATACAGGCTAGACAGCTAGAAGCCGTGCTTATTCTGTCATTGCACTCTTGTCCTTGTAGAACAGAATGATTAAGCTTCACTGAATTGATACATGCAACACTGCCTCCAAATTTGGCAAGAGTGCCTAGCTCAGATGAGTCCGATGTATTGTATGTTCGCCTTTTATTTAGTCATTTTTCTACAGTAACTCCTTTATCCCAGTCAGGGTTGTGTTGGATCTGAAACTTGTTTTGGGAGCAGCAGGTAAATGTGGCCTGTAATGCTGCTGACCTAAACAGCTCCCTCTTTTTAATGGACGGCAGAGGTAGCGACCATCCGCTTGTTAAGTCAGACATCACGCGTGATGTAAAAGCCATTTCCAGGTCCAAACCATCCTTCAGATCCAAAAAGTGAACAGCAACAGCTGACATCTAAAGATTATATGCCATGTTCTGGCTGAAGTATTTCTAAAAACAACAATGTACAGGACTGCTATAACTCCAGACAAGGATGAAAAACTAAATATGAACCAGCCAGGGTTTAGAGGGATGGTGAAGTTAGGCTAGTTATATAATTATTACATATAATTGACATATGATCTGCCACCCCCTGTTTAGGTACCGAAGTATCATTGGGCTAATGTAAACATCACTGGCAATGTCTTAGATATTTTATGGTGGGAGCTTGTTTTTAAAATTTCAAATTGTTTTCAAAAATGTTTTCAATATAGGTTCAAGTTAAAGTTCAAGTGGTTTTATTGTAATTTAACCATGTACAGCTGGTATAGCACACAGTGAAACTAAATAATGTTCCAGGACCATGGTGCTACATAAAACAACACACTCACCACGTGAGACGACACAGAACTGATTAAGATCTATACATTCTACACAAAGTGCATGTGCACACGTGTGCTAACAACACAGGGCAGTACAATACTACTAAAACAGGACAGTATAACGCCAAACAGTACACAGTTTTAGTGTGGAAGTGTCTGATATAATAGGTAATGCAGAAGATAGATGCCAATGAGTAACAATATAATTTAAAAATGGTATCAATGTAGTGCCCTGCGATGGATTGGCACCCTGTCCAGGGTGTATCCCGCCTTGTGCCCAATGCTTCCTGGGTTAGGCTCCAGGTTCCCCGGCGACCCTGAAAAAGGAGCAAGCGGTAGAAGATGGATGGATGGTATCAATGTAAACATAACATGCTATGACTGCGTATTCAGCAAATTATCTTATACCAATATGGACATAGCAGTTATTGTGGTAGCAGCTATGTAAAGTGTATAATAGTGACAATAAATTAAGTACTATATATTTTATAATACAGTAACCGCAAAAATGCAACAATCAATGCAGGAATGTGCAAATATTGCAGTGGGAGTGGGGTGGTGTTCAGTTCAGAGAGTGTGTGTGTGCACGTGTGTCAGTCCAGTCTATGAGTATTGAGGAGTCTGATAGCTTGGGGGAAGAAGCTGTTACACAGTCTGACCATGAGGGCCCGAATGCTTCTGTACCTTTTTCCAGATGGCAGGAGGGTGAGGAGTGTGTATGTTAGGGGTGTGTGGGGTCATCCACAATGCTAGCAGCTTTGCAGATATAGCGTGTGGTGTAAATATCTGTGATGCAGGGGAGAGAGACCCCGATGATCTTCTCAGATATCTTCACTATCCGCTGCAGTGTCTTGCGATCCAATGAGGTGCAATTTCCGAACCACACAGATTCAGATGCTCAGGATGCTTTCAATAGTTCCTCTGTAGAATGTGGTGAGGATGGGAGGTGGAAGATGGGATTTCTTCAGCCTTCTCAGAAAGTAGAGACGCTGCTGGGCTTTCTTGGTTATGGAGCTGGTGTTGGGGGACCAGGTGAGGTTCTCCGTCAGGAGAACTCCAAGGAATGTCCACAGAGGAGCCATCGATGTCCAGCGGAGAGTGGTCGTTCAGTGCTCTCCTGCAGTCAACAACCATCTATATTGTTTTGTCCACATTCAGAGACAGGTTTTTGGCTCTGCACCAGTCCGGTAGCCACTGCACCTCCTCTCTGTATGCTGACTCGTCGTTCTTGCTGATGAGACCCACCATGGTTGTGTCATTGGCAAACTTGATGATATGATTGGAGCCATGCCTTGCTGCACAGTTATGAGTCAGTAGAGTGAACAGCAGTGGACTGAGCACACAGCCCTGAGGGGCCCCCGTGCTCAGCGTGGTGGTGCTGGAGATGATGTTCCTGATCCGGACTGAGGTCTCCCAGTGAGGAAGTCCAGGATCCAGTTGCAGATGGAGGTGTTCAATCCCAGTTGATTCAGCTTTCCAATCAGGTGCTAAGGAATGATTGTGTTGAATGCTGAACTAAAGTCTATGAACAGCATTCGAATGTAGGTGTTGTTCTTGTCCAGGTGGGTGATGGTCAGATGTCAGGTGGTGGCTATGGCATAATCTTTTGAGAGGTTAGTGTGATATGCGAACTGCAGTGGGTCCAGTGAGGTGGGCAGCAGGGTCTTGATGTGCCTCATGACAAGCCTCTTGAAGCACTTTATGATGATGGATTAGTGGACAACCCGCTCTACCACCTGCGCCACAGCCGCCCATTATTTATAACTAAGCACATTTTCAGCCTTTATATTTTATTAGTTTTCTGTACAGTATTCCATTTCTGTTGATAATACTGTTTTTTTTTTTTGGGGGCAAATCATGGAACTGGAGTTGACATTTCGAGTGATATCTGGCAACCGTAAGCTTAAGTGGAGTGAATTCGAGTTAATGAAGGAGGGCGGCAGTGTACTATATGTTTATTATTAATTTACTTTGCACGACGCCACTGTGTCTACACGAGCAGGTGCAAGTTCCGGTCATTTTGCGGGATCAATAAAAGATGGCGGTTGTGAGATCGGAGATTTTGAAAGAAGCCGATGTTATTGAGTTCCTCTCTTCATCATAATGGCTTCTCTGCAGTATGTCCACACTTGTTCGGTTGACTGACTGAGGAGACGAAAAGCAGTGTGAAAGGAACTGTTGTGCATTTTGGACCCTGTATTTTTTATCCCGGATACAACTCTGAATATATCACTCACACCGGTGCGAATAAATTTTCATTCACAATCGCACACAATACTCTTCAGTCACAAATGCGAGTCAAATGGTCGCACTGTAGAGCCATGAGTTTATCTGCAAAGCTTTTTTCCCCTTTTAGTTTCCTGATTTCCGAACGCTAACTCTATTAGTTTTGGTGCTACGACATGACGTCGTCCCTGCGTCACTCTATGACGAGCTTTAAATGTTAACACCACAGTCGATCATGTTCATGGAATCGTGGGCAGTCAAAATCGTAATCGCAACCGATATTCGATTAATTGCGCAGCCCTACTCTGCGTAGAGTTTTCCTCACATGAGCCGTGGTTAGACACAGCACCCGGCCATTGGGAGGAGGGGTGGTCCTCCTCGCCGCCACGACATTCTGCGCCTCAAACCGAGCGTTGAAGGTGCACGTTGATGGTCAGTCAGTGAGGTACAGCTCCTACAAGTGCACAATCAGAAAGGACAAGTGCCATCATAGGCTTCACAGCTTTTTTGATTTGGATGGAGGAAAACGTGTCCCACACTGATGTGCAATGTGTGAGAAAGGGGGCGAAGACACCGAAAACGGATGAAATTTCATCCAAGAGTGTCTGAGATGACACCACATGGTTGTATTATTTGCTTAACACTATGTGGTTTAAAGTCATTATATTATGCGAAGACGAATCATGTTTATAAAACGGTGCTAAAAATACATTCATGGTGTGCTATAATACTACAGAAAAATCACAATCCTAAGATTGATAGTTTTTTTTTGACTGAGATCTATTCAAACAACAAGGAACCACTGTGGCATGTTGAATATAGAGTGTCAGCCAGCACAGTAGAAGCTTGGACCCGGAAACAGTATTAATGGAAGATCATTATGTCATGACATAAGCGGATAACTTGGACAATGCATGATGATATCATTGTGCTTCTTTCTTGCATGATTTGTATCATGATATTACATATTGTTTCTGGACACTAAGTCACACGTATGGAATGTGGACAGTCCTGCAGTCCTTACATGGTGCGTAAATGAGTTGATGTAAGATTAGAGCAAAAACACAGAATATAATGGAGATTTGCAATACAAAAATGCATACTTCAAATATACAGCACCACAATATCAGCAATTTTTGTCATGACAGATGAGAAGAGCATTCTTTTTAGCAGGGCCGGAACACATGACATGCCCTCTTTGGTTGTCCTCACTGCGATGCCCCTGCAAGCTAATACCATGCAGCTTGGAGGAATGTTGAAAGGTCAAATTGTGTGGGATGCGGCAGTCTCTGACTCCTGCCTCTGGCAACAGGAATTGCACCGACAGCAGCTCCAGATAAAGGCTTATCTGCCTCTAGCTCTGGAGGACACTTGCTATGTCATGACGGCTCCATCTCTGTTTTTATTCCCCCCTTATCGAGGATTTGATTCCATGCTGCTCTGGGCCTCCTTGTTCTTCATTCTTGTTCTCTAATCTTATTGCTTTTTTTTTTCCTTGAGGGTGATGTAGTGGTTGGGTCTGAACAAAATTCAGACAAGAGTTCTCACTTGTTCTCTGTTTTCTACCTGAGGACCCTCTTGCAAGGCAGAAGGGTGTGTCCCCCGAGGCTGGAGAGTAATTGCGCGTAGCCTGTCATTTCTGAGATAAAGAGCTGTGGTGCTGTCAGCAGGATGCCTTATTGTTGAAGATGTCTCATTTTCTCAGGGACAGATCAGTGCATGTAGTCAGGACTGCTGTAGACAATGTTTGAGGTTTTATTTGTTATCATATTCAGGGAGCAGTTTTGCAGTACTCCTGAGTGCTTTGATGTGTGGCAGCGTGTCCCACATGCACACGTCATCCAGAATTCACTGCAGATGTATCTGCAGCCTTGCAGGTCCACAGTGGCTGGCGCCTGCGTTTTCTGTCTATTTGAGCAGTATGAGAGACAGACGCTCTCAGCGTGGGACTTGCTTCTGTCTGCTCTAGAAGCCCATTACTGAGGCTTTGTGTTTTGAATGGACACACATTCCACAGAGAGCAGAACAAGTGAGGAATAAAATCCAAGGAGAGAGAAAGAAAGAGAAAAACGACAGAAAAATGGTATGCAGATGGGCTGGTTTGTAGTTAAGGCTCAGGTAAGTGAGATGAAATGTGAGGAATCTGATAGTGAGTTTAAAAAAGAGACCATGTGAGATATAGGAAAAGAGAGGGTGCATGATGGAGTGTGCTGAGAAGTTGAGGATAGAGATTATACACACCTCGGGCTATATGTTAGAAGCAGGAGATGGAAGAGTGTCGGACCTTGCTGCACATATACCACAGTAGAGATGAAAATAGATTTTTGCAATAGATGAAGGCTTCTTCTATTCACTGTTGCCAATTCAACGCACGTGCGTGTGCGTTGATTTGATGTCCATGCGCTTACGTATGTGTGTAAGTGTATACTCAGTGTTTTGATGGTGAATTTATAGGAAATATGGTATGTGTAATCTCTATCCTCAACTTCTCAGCACACTCCATCATGCACCCTCTCTTTTCCTATATCTCACATGGTCTCTTTTTTAAACTCACTATCAGATTCCTCACATTTCATCTCACTTACCTGAGCCCTAACTACAAACCAGCCTCTCTCCTTGGATTTTATTTATATATATATATATTTATATTTATATGTTATATTTATATAATATTATTATGGCAACAATTATAGGGGATTGTTGTGTGGGACATTTTATGACACTCATTTGTATTTCTTTACACAAACTTTATCTTTAAATTCATTCATTTATCTTCAGTAACAGTTTTATACTGTTCAGGGCCACACTGGATACATAAGGTGGGAATATACCCTGGATAGGTCACCACTCCATCACAGGGCACCATGGGGACGCGCACACACACACACACACACACACACACACACACACACACACACACACACACACACACACACACACACACTATGAGGTGACAATGCTTCCCAATGCATCACTGTTCTGCCTAGATTTAAATTAAATATTTTCTTTTCAAAACATTTCTCTTTGCTTACCGGCATTAAATTTGAGCTTGTTTGCAGTCATACAGTTTAGCAACAGGCAAATAATTTTAACTGCAAAATGTGTATTACTGTCTGTGTGTGTGTGTGTGTGTGTGGTGAGGGTGGGGCTTTGACAGAATTCATCTATCTAGAGAATGCCTACATCACTGCTGAATTGTTAAAGCAAATTGGCATTGTGTATGTTTACAATTCTATGAGGATTGTGATTTGGGTAACAAATAATAATCCTAATCATGAAAATATTCAAACAGTACATGAAGAATGAATTTTTCAAATCTCCCTGGCTTTCAGGCAGCAATTAATAAATTTCATATTTGGTGTGTTAGTCATTCCATTGTCCAATGAACAGCTTTCCCATGTCGTCATGCTCAATATAACACCACATTAAGAAGTCTTGTAATTGCATTTTATAAAATAATCGCAAAGGAATGATTGGTAATAATGCTTTCGTCTAATGGAACAATATTGTGTTTGATTGAATGGCTGAAGCCATTCATGCAAGTGATGAAAGAAAACAAAATGCAGTTAGTTATATTACTACTTCATGAATGCCCTTGGGTTAAACAAGTGCCAAATTAACAAGTGGATTTTGCTAATATTATGTATATTTTTTTTATTTAGATTTGCTCTGGAAATATATCACCTACAAAAAATATGATGGTAGTACTGGATTATGATGACATAGAACACCTAACCAACTCCTAAAAAAAAAAAAAAAAACACAGACAATGCACTTACACCTCTACTCTGTATACATTGCTTCCTCTGGTATTCAATGAATGGATCTTGTATAGTAGCACTACTTGTATTGTTCCCTGCTTGATATATCGCTTTGCTTATTTGTAAGTCGCTTTGGATAAAAGCGTCTGCTAAGTGAATAAATGTAAATGTAATGTAAATGTAAATATTCATATATACATTTCCCAGCTTTTCCAGAAGTTCACACAGAGGGAAGCAGCATCTTCTAGCCATGAGCCTCAGATGCATTAACTTCCCCCAATGTGTTTTTATATATATCCTCTCACATTTATTACTAGAGCAAACCCTTGCATGTGCAGGTAGGTTATGAGCCACATTACTGCAGAATGGGTGTTTGATCCTTTTAGAATGCGGGGCACACCTGCACTCATTGTAGAGAGAGAGAGTTGTGTGTGTGTGTGTGTGTGTGTGTGTGTGTGTGTGTGTGTGTGTGTGTGTGTATGCATGAGAAGAGAGTATGAGCCAGACAGACAACATGATGCCATCAGCCTATTCATATCACCACAGTGGATATGTGTGTTGAGCTGAGAACTCTGTGAAGCAGTACTCTGATTGAGGGAATGAAAACCACTATGTTTGAATCAGAGAAGGTTGAAGTGTGGGAAGATTAAAAAAAAACAAAAACAAATTGATACTCTACTTTCTGGTCCAGGTGTGTATGGTAGTGTGGCATGACACAATGGCACTATCTGCATCTGTAATTTTGCTATAAATCTATAAAGTGTGCCAAATATTTGCATCAGTATTTGTATTCAGATTTAAACCAGAAATGGGCGTGGTCTGCACAGGAACTATTTTTTTATGTGAACTGTCCCACTATGCCCCAGAAACTGTGTGGGTTACGCATGAACCCTGTTCCCTGAGAAGGTAAGGAGACGTTGCGTTAGCACAATGCTCTGGGAAGGGTTAGGTTTAGACCATACCGAGGGTACTGCCTGTTCACAAAAACCCAAGCCCGAGGGTCATTGCAAGACACTTGAGCCCGGGGTGGAATGAATATTCAGGCTGTAATATCGAATGAATGGATGTGGCGTAGACCACCCCGCAGCAGCACACACATCCTGTAAGGATGCCCCTTTGGACAGAGCCTTCGAAGAGGCGACCCCCCCGTTGGAATGAGCCGTTATGCCCAGAGGCGTAGCAAGACCGCGCTCCTCATAAGCGATAGAAATTGCTTCCACTGTCCAATTAGAGATGTGCTGCTTTGACACAGCATCACCTCTGCTATCGTCGGCAAAGTCCTCGGACGAAACCCCCGATTTTTCAGCCACCACTGAAACGGTCTCATAGGCCCAACAGTATGATGTTGGCTGCTGCTGCCATAAGGCCCAACAGTCTCTCGTAGAGACTGGAAGGGATGCCCAGACCCAGCTTTATCTTGCTCAATGTTGATGGGATTGACCCTACGCGTGTTGGGATAGAAATGCCTTATCGTAGTAGAATCTTATATAACCCCTAGAAAATTTTGTCCTCCACACTCGAGAAAGCATACTTTTCTTGAGGTTCACCCTGAGCCCCCAGCTCCTCATGTGGGCGAGAACAACATCTCGAAGTTGAAGCGCCAGTTCCCTGGATCGTGCTAGAATTAACCAGTCGTCCAGGTAGTTTAGTACATGAATGCCCCAAAGTCACAAGGGAACAAGAGCAGTATCCATGCACTTTGTGAAGGTGTGAGGGAATAAAGCTAGCCCAAAGGGAAGAACCCAATATTGGTATGCGTTGTCTCCAAATCCAAACCTCAGGTACTTCCTGTGACTGATCAATATCTCTATGTGGATCTTTTAGATCTATCAACACAGTTCTCAAACTGAATCTGTGGAACGATAAGTTTGCGAATTAGCATCTTGAATCTTGTATGTCTGAAGAGTACAGTTCAGATTCGCCACATACTCCCATCTTTTTTGCAGACCAAGAGATAACGGCTGTAAAAACCTCCCTCCCTTAGGGAACGGGGTACATTTTCTATGGCCCCTTTGTCCAAGAGGGATCTTATTTCCTGTGCTAAGATTAGGCTCCGCTCTGTTCTGACTACTGTGGTGAACACACCTCTGAAACGGGGGTCAAGCTCTGAACTGGACCCGGCACCCCTTTTCTACGGTAGACAGAACCCACGGAGGCCCATTTGGCAGTACTTTCCACGCTGCCAGATGGTCCTTTAGTGATGTTAACTTTTCCACATTGTGTTGGAGGGAAAGCATCATCTTTTCGTTGCCCTCTGACAGCTTTCTGACAAAAAAAGACTGAAAACTCTCATCAGCGCCTCCTGCACCTTCAGCATAGCTAGATAGCCATGCTGCTCACTCCCCACGACGGCCAAGTAATCCGACATCGTGGGGTTATAAACACAGCTACTGTATGGTTTCCCCCAGAAGCGTGATATTTCATCATTCACTTCTGGAAAAAAGGGGAGTTTTCTGCGGTGTGAGGGAGATTTATTTTCATTCGGGAGGAAGAAAACCATCCAACCTGCTATGAGCCACTTCCTTTTCCCTGGGCCAGTCTATATTTAGCTTTTCAAGTCCAAGTACTCACCTCAAGCATCTCTTTATATGCTTGAGAGCTGCTCTCGGTTTTTGGTGCAATGGCGCCCCCTACTAACTCCTCTGAGTCAGAGAGGGTGTTTTGGCTTTCTATAGCGTAAGGAGGAGTCGCGATGCGATTGCCAAAGTTAGGCGGCTCCTCTTCTAGATCCATACGAGATCCCAAGGACCTGACCCGACTGGCTGTCCATCCCCCTCGTGATGAAATGGGAGCAAGGTGTAACACACTTCCTGAATTCTCTCTCGCTCATTCTTTTTGTTCCTTGTCTTTTTTTAAAGGGACAGAAAAGTCAAGAGATTTTTTTAAAAGATAGAGAGGAAATGAAGCGTCTTTTTGCAATCATTGACTGACATGCAAAAAGATCTTCTCACTGAAGATAATAAGGCTGATGGCGTGGTTCACAGGTGCTGCATATACTGTATATCACACACTTAGCTGCCATGTCACTTGATCACGGCAGGCCTATAAATAGGCATGATGTTATACAAGCTTCAATGCCAGTCGCATGCTAGGGCACTTCCCATAGCGTTGCGCTAACGCAATGTGGAGTTCCCTTTGAAAGGGAACAGGCCTGATGGGAAAATAAGTTATTTATTTACTCACAAATCGCAACAAAAAGCATTTTGCAGAACATACCTTTATTCAAAACGTGAACCAGAAAACGCTATGTAACTTCCTTCTAAGCTTTCTATGCACTGCGACTGGGGATTTTTTATAACATGTCTTTCCTATAAAAGGGAACAGTTCTTTATAGGTATCCACCTAATAATTTTCTTTATCAGATCTACTACTATAGTTTTTGGTTTATTACATGCTGGAACGATCAGAAAAGTTGAAAACACTGAAAACACTATCAAAATCTACTGCAAGCTACGATGCAGTGATGCTCCTCCTCTAAATATATAAACAGACAGACAGATAGAGTAAAGTCAGCTGGTCACTTCTCCACAGGCTCCACTTCTGTCTATTAAGGCAGTTCAATGTGCTTTTAAAAAGCCTTAGAAATGACTTAGAAATGTTCAATAAACAATAGGATGCAGGAAAAGTGCGGATTTATTCTTAACAAATATATGCTTGGCCTTTGTGATAAGTAATTGGCGGAGTGGCTTTCATATGGTTTTTCACCATCTCCAGTTCAAGTACAGGAAGAACTCAGCACACTGAGGCCAGGCAGCAAACAACTGTTTTTCTTGAGTGGACATAACAAAACCTTGTGCATGTGTATTTGTGAAGGGAGAGAATGTATTGAGCCAGTGATGACCTTCAATGAAAAAAAGCAGTAAAAGAGCAGCTTGGAGGAAGAGAAGCAAGAGCTCTCAAGGACATTGAGAGCTGACAAACCACACAAACAGGAAGGGTACAGAATGCAGAAAATCATTTCAAAGTGTTTCCTCACAACACTTTAGTTTTCGTAAATCATAGACTGTGTACAATATCTTATTGATGATAGTTGAAAAGTGGAGCCAAAATGTATCCTGCACCCTCTAACATCAGGGAGCAATACAATATTTGATTTCTCCCAAACCCATGGTTGTAGGTGGCAAAATGTTACGTGTCAATCAACCAGCATCTCTCCCCCAATATTTTTCTGTATGAAAAATGCATTTTATAGAAGTGAATAGGTGATGTTTATCAGGGCGTGATTGATGAGCATGGGTTGAATGATCTGAATCCGTGCATGGACATGAAAGCACTTCTATTACCTGACTGCTTTAAACACAGAACACAGCACAGTGAGCTTCTCCATCATTTGAAAGTATATGGTATACTGTATATCTTCAGTGAAGAGTTGTATGGTTACAAATGGAATTTGAAAGCATAGGCTATTTCATTAACATAATCATGCGGCTGCAGGATTCTTTTCTTCTAGTTCTAGCCACCACAATTATTATTGGTATTACTCTGAATACTGCATTCACATACAGTTCCAGTTAATGGCTTTTAGAAGATGATTTGCTTGTACATTAGATTTCATTGTATGAGTAGACAGTCTGTCTACGCTTCCTCTTACTGAATCTACTAACTTGGTATCAGTGTCTTCTTAAGGTTTTACTTCCTTTTCCTCCCTTGTTTTTCCTCCTCATACTCTTTCTATTTCCACTCATTTTACCTCCTTCCCCTTCATTCTCTTTTATCTCTGTGCTCTTCCCATGCACTGGATGAATGATGATGGAGCCACACTTACTCTTAATCGCCTTATATATATTTCTACGCCCTTGATCAGGTCAGCATGGGATGGACCAGACGTTATCAGATTTCACAAGCCTCCAGGGCATAATTTGCCAAAGGTTACTTGATGTTTGATTTCTTCACAAGACTTTATTGGTGAATGAGGACATCTGCTTGATGAGGTGACTAGTCAAAGGTTACACACAGATGGCGTCCAACAAAAATGTCATCCAGGCAGAAGGGACAGCTGAACTTATTGAGTAGATCAGCCTGAGGACTTCTGTGCTCATGCTGGAGCTGTTGGTTTGGAGAAATCATTCTCATAACTGTATTTTTTTGGGAGAAAAAAGAAACAAATACAGAAGAAAGTAAGCCTGTGAGTTCACTGCAGTAATAACAAATAAGTGGGACACGATTTTGTTTTATTAATGATTCTGTCTGAGAAGCTCTCGCTGGCAGAGACAAGTCCTGCTAAACCTTTGCTCACCATGGAAATATAATAATATTCTGGAGTTATGTAATACAGTAAAACATCAGCTTGTTACTGAAAATGTATAACCACTAATGTCTAAAGAGTTCCGTATTGTTCTATCCAGGCGTTGCTCACCACTGAGGCATGAGGACGTAAAAAAATAAGAGCTATAGAGTTAGGACATATATTTCAGCCATTACTTTTATAGAACTGAAAGTAGCTTATGTAAACATACTTTAGCTCTTATAAACCATTGTATAGCTTATCAAAACTTGATTATTGTTTCTTTCTGTATGTCGGAATAATGGATTTTATCATACAGAATAAATAAATCAAGATTTCAACGACTGATGGACTATTTGCAAAATAAAAGATCAGGATTGCTGATTTGCATTTGAACATTTGCTCATTTGCAGTCGAACAGTTGTTAAACTGCAGAATGACCTCACTAATCTTAAATACAGTAAATAGATCTTTTAATTAGAATCAACATTCAGAATTAAATGTTTTGTCAGGAAACTGAAGGAGTCCAACACTGCTTGGACATTTCAATCAGCTAATAGAATCCTTTTGAAACAGACAGGATAGTATGTGTTTCAGGTCAGTCAGTGATTGCATGTTTGTGTGTGTGTGTGTGTGTGTTTATATATATATATATATATATATATATATATATATATATAATATCATTACATAAACTCAGTATTACAGCGGCCCATTTGATTTGTTTTTAATTTCATGGCTATCATTTATAGATGTGCTGTTGTCAGGGTTTGGGAGGTTGAGGCAGAAACAATCAAATATTTTAAATATTTAATAACGCACAAACAGACTACAAAACAAGATACTTGGCAAAAAACGCTGTGGCATGAGACAAAGACACTGACATAAACAGCGTGGGTCTAAGACAACGAAAGACAAGGAGAAAGTGCAGACAAGGACTATAAATACACATGAGTGCTCATTAACAAAAACGTGAATCAGGTGCATGAGGTGGCGCATGTGGTCATGTGGTGTAGTGCAGTGGCTGATGGGAAATGGAGTCCAGGTTTCCCAGATACGTGACAGTTGTGTATGAAATGTGAAAAAAAAAACTTATATTGAAGAGTGGTTGGTAGAAGCTAGCTAATAAAGCTGATTTATTGACAGATAATATACTTTTAAAACTTTCTAAAAACAACAACAGCTAAAGCCCAGCAACAACATGACTATTCTGTGCTATCTCGTCTTTGTCAGATCTGATTCTGTAAGCCTTACATATATAACAGCATTGCTATTTTGAATTTTCTCCCCTCTTGGGTGTATAGTACATTGAATTTACAGGCTGTCAAGCTCAAAATAATGTGGCAAAATGTGTTTCATTCCCTTTTATGCCTCTATACACTGTGTGGCTGTTAGCACAAAAATACCCGACATGCACTACCCTTTCTATTGAAGAAGATATTTAGTTTAAATTCACTCTTTGGTAAGACAGCATCCAAGAAGTTCTTAATGCAGTGCACATTCATTCAGCTGTATCTGATGGATCAGTCCTTGTGGTAGCTGTTCATATTTCACTTTTTCACAGTGTTAAATGCAGGACTGCTTGGAGGTCACTCACAAAATGAGCAGAACCAGCAGGTGTGGTTGTCACTGTCAGACCTTTAGTCTCCTTACCTTGTGAGGGCTACTGTATATCTCAGTCAGTCATGCTTACACTGTATAATTTTCAACACAGTTTTGCTATTTCAGACAAAAATCATCATAAAAACAAACATCATGAAACAATATTTGGTAATTGAATTGAGATTGACAGTCTTAGAAAGCATGTGATGCGTCTGATTTAGTGCCACTGCAGCTTCTCTGTGACAAATTCCTAGCTTAAGTTTTGATTAAACAGTGGTCAGAGTATGACCACTGCAATGATGATTGTCTGAAAGCCACCAATATGAGTAGGGCATAGGATGACACAAAACTCGGACAAAACTGAGGCAGCTGTAAATATGGTAGTGGCCGTGATGAAACATGAAATAAGCATGCTAATGGACAGAAAAACTAAAATGTCTTTGTTTGTGACATCATTTACTTCATGAGCCCGGATGATGTAAGCAGTTTCCTTTAATTGCAGATCTATGGTTAGAGGAGATTCTTTTTATTATCTCAGTCTGTTATAAAATTCAGCTAACATTTTAATGAAATTGCATAGTGTAAAACTTGCTTTGAATTAGCAAAACTTTCACTTTCTTCAACCAGTCGTCCACCAAAGGTGTGCCTCCCAGTTTGTCAAGGAAAGCTAATTTCCTGCATCTAGAGAAGATGTTTGGATTTCCTTTTCAGCTTTCTTATCTAATGCATACAGCTGAAGTGGGTGGTCAGAGACACAGTGCCAAGAGTAAGATTTGCCCAGCTGCCTCACCAACTTACCACAAACCATATTACTACATTGAGTTCAGTGGATGTCTGTATAAACCAAACGCTTGTTTCACCTCTAAGAAGAAACTCAATACTCTGTGCAGTACTGAAACAAACATCTTGGTCTTGGTTAAGACTCTCTTTTCCTTTACCCCCAAAACACAGTAACTACATTTCCATGAACTTCAAATTCCATTTAAGGTTTATATTCGGGTTGCAGTCACATTCTGAATATAATGTTTATATGTGTACAGGCATTGGAATATTGCTGTATACATGGTTGTTGTCTACTCATGCACTTTTAATTCCCTGCTGTTATTTCCTGTGAGATTTAAGATGCTGCTGTAGGTCATAGAGACTCTAACACTTCTCACCATCAAAAATGCCTGACAACACTGCCTCAAAATGGAAAGGTTGAGCTAAGCAGCTGTTAGCACATACAATTCCTTGTGAACTGAGCATGTACATATATCTCCTTTAAGTGGATTTTCTGAAGCCATTTCTCAACGTTTGGTGTATCTCCCAGGTGGCTTGTGGCAAACTTTAGACGAGACTTTTTATGGATATCTTTGAGAAATGGCTTTCTTCTTGCCACTCTTCCATAAAGGCCAGATTTGTGCAGCGTATGACTGATTGTTGTCCTATGGACAGACTCTCCCACCTCAGCTGTATTTCTCTGCAGTTCATCCAGAGTGATCATGGGCCTCTTGGCTGCATCTCTGATCAGTCTTCTCCTTGTCTGAGCTGAAAGTTTAGAGGGACGGCCAGGTCTTGGTAGATTTGCAGTGGTCTGATACTCTTGCATTTCAAAATGATCGCTTGCACAGTGCTCCTTGGGATGTTTAAAGCTTGGGAAATCTTATTTTTATCCAAATCCGGCTTTAAACTTCTCCACAACAGTATTACGGACCTTTCTGGTGTGTTCCTTGGTCTTCATGATGCTCTCTGCGCTTTCAACAGAACCCTGAGACTATCACAGAGCAGGTGCATTTATACAGAGACTTGATTACACACAGGTGGATTCTATTTATCACCATCAGTCATTTAGGACAACATTGGATCATTCAGAGATCCTCGCTGAACTTCTGGAGTGTTTGCTGCACTGAAAGTAAAGAGGCCGAATAATTTTGTACGCACCACTTTTCAGTTTTTTATTTGCTAAAAAAGTTTCAAAAATCCAATAGAATTCGTTCCACTTCACAATTGTGTCCCACTTGTTGGTGATTCTTCACAAAAAATAAAAATTTTATATCTTTATGTTTGAAGCCTGAAATGTGGAAAAAGTTTGAAAAGTTCAAGGGGGCCGAATACTTTCGCAAGGCACTGTATTTCGGGGATGTGAATGTGGTAATTGGGCAATCAGATTGCGGCATTAACATGACCCAATACTAAGTAGAATATTGCCATTAATATTGGAATATTGATGTGCATGTAAACATTTTCACTGATGACCTGTGACCGAATAGCATGAACTATGACTATTTTTTGATGGTATATATTTTTAAAAATTACTTATTTAAAAAAAAAATTGCCTACTTTGTAATGAGTTTAACACTGACAGCACTAAACAACCCATTAATTGATAGTTCCCCCAAAAACTGAAAATCCTGTCAATAATTACTCACTCTCATGTAGTTCCATACCCTTTCATTCACATTTTTAATGTAACCTGGGAGATTTCTTTCCCTCTTTTTATGGTTTAAGTGGTTTAAGCCCAATTTTATGAAGCGATAAAATGCTTTGCAAATCTTTATTCCCAAAATATATTCTCTTTTGCATAGATCTCTGACACACATTCTGGAGAGACCCATAAAACATGTATGTTGTGTTGATGTGAGAGAGGACAAAAAAAAAATGTCCACGAGAACAAACAAAAAAATGCAAGTCCTCCTCTTTGTTGAAATTTGCAAACATCTTTGTTACAAAGATTGTTCTCTATGACTCAGTTTGTGTAAACAGTGCAGTGCTTCCAGGTCCCGTCTGCTCTTGTGTTCTCACAATGCAAATCTTGTAATTGGTGATAGAATTAAAATTTTTTGACTTAGCCCTTTAAGAGAAGGACAATGAATGCACCATTGACCTTATTTCTTTAGTGTATGTAATGTATCTGTGTGTATAATAAGCACTCAGTGAAGTGTTATTGAAAATAACTGCAGAGGAAGCTGTTTATGTAAAATATATTCAGAGAACAAGGCTAGACAAATACATACATACACATACTCTAATACGGAGCACATGATGTATCTGTGTAGAAGCATACAGTAATTATGTAGCTACAAACTGTACTTAATAGAAATACTTAATAGAAATATGAAAAAAAAGACCCTCTCTTGTAATATGCAAAAAAACCTCTCTTCTCATTATAGCAGGCTTTCCTGAACTGAAGTATGTTCTCAACCACAAGTTAAAATATGGCATTTTAAAGTCTGGATACCCCCAAATATCACAGACGTTTTGACAGCTGGTACCTGATCATAGAACAATTTGAACAAAGCAGTACGTTCACTGTGTGAGAAAAGCACACGTAGCTAGCAAGCTTTTAGACATCTTTAGACAGAAAGGCAGTTTTTACCACAGGGGTTGTTAAACTCGTTTCCTAGTCCGAGTGCACACTACGTGATGTTCACAATCTCAGAATTGCTGACCGTTTCAAACTACACTACTTAAATCACTTGTGATCAGTTGTTTGGCATTATAGAGGTGAACGCACTACACAATCATTCTCAGATGAGGTGTATGCACTACATGATCTTTCCCTGGCAGAGATCTTTGCCAAAGTGCGCATGATCCCCAAAGTGCGCATGATTTTCACGAAAATATAAGTGAGAACTCTCTATCATGTGACTTTGTACAAGAACATTTTGTGCAGAAACATGAAAAAAGAAAAATAAGAGGAAATGTTGAGGAAATATTGGTTGAGGAGACCTGGGCAGTGTGTAGTGAAAAGACATATAGCTAATTTTATATTGTGTGCCAGCACGAATCATGTCATGTTTGTTTTTATTTTTGCTGTTGCTAACAACCATTTGGGCAAGCAGTATTATTGTACTTACATTTTTCCCTCGCACTACTGCACAAATAGGAGGACAATAAACTGGATTCAGGGATCAGCTGTGCATGACAGCAGAGGAATTTGATTTCCTCTTGGGCTTTTGGTGGCTGTTTCTCATCACTGCACTTGTGGGTAGTTGTAGAGGGGCTCACACGATTGCACGATTCATCACCGGCAAAGTCATAAGTCTCTGCGATTCTTCCAAGACTGAGAAAAACATGTCGCTGAACCAATCACACTACACAATCCGAACACCAAAATTACTTGGTATATCAGGGCAAAAATTGTGTCGGCTTTACCCAACTACAGTGCCCTCCACCCTAAATATGAGCTAAGAAGGCTGTGGAAAAATTGTCTTTATTGTTTAACCTTTTGATCTTTTGTTAAAAAAATTCGCAAAAATGCTCTGCCCTCCTGGTGGGGATTTATATCAGCATATGGTGTTTGTGTGTACACACAAATATATATATATATATATATATATATATATATATATATATATATATATATATATATATATATATATATATATATATATAGTTTAATAGGCTTAAATTAAATAAAAATCTAAATATTAATAAAAATTAAATGAGACTTTATATTAGCACTTCTGTCAGTGAATCAATTCAATACAGCCTGTTACTGCAATGAGAACCTGCCTGAGAGCACTATGGGATACGGTATTGTGACTGAGAGGAGAAGAAGTGGATAATAAAAAGTGAAACACGGACTCATGATTCTCTGACGAATACTTTATTTCTTTTACAAGTGTAGTATACCACAAGCCTATAAAACTTTGAAAGAAATATCAGTAGGATGGTAACCTAAATAATATGTTAAAAATCTAAATATTACATTAAATTAAAAAAGTGGTTGGGTGACATGCCTGGAGATGGCTCCTGAGATTTTGTCCGTTTGCCTGTTTAACACTTATCCAAATGTCACGTATCCAAAATTATTGGTTCACCTCTCTCGTTAGTCAAAAAAATCCAAAATGTTCCCAGATCGCCGATATAACATTTGGTTTCCCAACAAGATCCGTCGGATCCCCAAGAGAAATTGCAAAATTATTTTCCATATGGCTACCTCTGGTGTTTATTGCCAAAAAGCTCTATTTTGGTTTCATCTGACCATAGAACCCGATCCCATTTGAAGTTCCAGTAGTGTCTGGAAAACTGAAGACGCTTCAGTTTGTTTTTGGATGACGGTGACTTTGGATTGTGGTTTTTGAGACTTTCTGACACCAAGATGCAACTAACTTCTGCAATTCTCCAGCTGTGATCCTTGGAGATTTTTTGGCCACTCGAACCATCCTCTTCACAGTCTGTTGAGACAATATAGACACACATCAGAAAAATGTATGTTTACATTTTGTTACATCTTGCTCTTAGATTTTGCTTGCACATTACTATTCCTGCTGGTTTTTAATGACATTTGTGAAATAAACACAGGTTTCTGGAGCATCAGTAACATGTCTTATTTTTCTTTATTATTAAATATAACAAATTAATTACAATTATGATTAAATTTGCTTTTTGTCTTGTAATAAGGTTTTGCTATGTTTCATATTTCTTCCATGAATTACCCTGAGGTCTTCAGCACTGTGGTCCTAAACACTAAGTGGTTTCCTAGCAAGCTTCAGTTAATCTTGTTAGCCTGTGTTCATTTGAAGGGTGTTAGGGTCAGTGTGTCCTGATTACAGAAGGGAGAACTACAGCTCTATGCCTTGTTTTTGGTTTGTGTGTGTGTGTGTGTGTGTGTGTGTGTGTGTGTTAGTATTTCCATTAGGTATGTATCCCATAATAATCATAATCATAATAATTTATGGATATGGTACTTTTTATTTTAAAGCAAATCTCAAATTGCTTTGTATAAAGACAGTAATTTCAGTGTTTGCTGGTGCATGTTTGTGTGGATGAACATGTAGATGTGTGTATGGTTCATTGGTAATTATTCACACATACCTTTTTGCAGATGGACTGCTATCCTCAATGCCCCACTGTCTTCTGTGTGTAATCAGCATGTCACTTTAATTAACAGTGAGGAACGTACTGGACTGTGTGTGTGTGTGTGTGTGTCCTTCTCTAAGGAATATATTTAGTATCATTTCTCTGCTAGTTGATATGACAGTGGAATTTGGGGTGGCTGTGGCGCAGTTGGTAGAGTGGGTTGTCCACTCATCGTAGGGTCAGTGGTTCGATTCCCGGTCGGGTGACTCCACATGCCAAAGTGTCCTTGGGCAAGACACTGAACCCCAAGTTGCTCCCGATGGCAAGCTAGTGCCTTGCATGGCAGCTCTGCTACCATTGGTGTGTGAATGGGTGAATGAGACACAGTGTAAAGCGCTTTGGATAAAAGCGCTATATAAGTGCACATTTACCATTTATAAGTGCACATTTATTTAGAACCCTGCCTTTGCTCCCAAACCCAGAAACTTAAATACAGTTGTTTGAAAGACTTAAATTTTTCTGTTCCACATTTTGATTCTCTCTCCTTTTTTTTGAAGAATATGAAGAAAGATGCCAAATCCCTTGAACTTATCTAAGCAAAAAACTGCAAACAGATATACAAATAGATAAACAAGGGTTTTGAAACATGGGAATGGGAAAACGGCAGTTGGTCGTATCAGTAAAAACTACACAAGCGTGCCAGACATGCTTCACAGTAAATCTGAAAATCACTGATTCCCCCCACGTCCCTTTGTTCTACAGGAACTAAACAAAAATTCAAATGTGTGCCTGTTTTTGTGCCTTTCTTTCTTACACACACTTTAATGTGAAGTGTACTTCATGTGAAGTGTTTGAACTGATTTTTTTTTTCCAGAAGATATGTATATTCAGAGCACTTGACTTACAAAGCTTCTGGTTTATGACATATTGAGGAGGGAAAACCTCACCATGTTAACCTTGAGTCATTACTCTTCCTGTCCTTAAATGATCTAAACTCTACTCCATTAGATGAAGCTTCTAAATTACCATACACATTTGCATAACTCTTGCACAGTATGTGTTGACACTAATAGCAGTTTTCTGTAATTGACTCTCACAGTGTCATGTTCCTTTTACTCCAGGCTCCTACATGATAGTAAACTCATCCCAGCATGCTTCGGGCCAGAGAGCTCAGCTGCTGCTGCAGACGCTCAGCGAAAATGACACACACTGCGTCCAGTTCAGCTACTTCCTGTACAGCCGGGACGGACACAGCCCGGGGGCACTGCGAGCATACGTGCGGGTGAACGGCGGGCCACTGGGCATGGCTGTGTGGAACATCTCGGGCTCGCAGGGGCGTCAGTGGTATCAGGTGGAGCTGGCAGTCAGCACCTTTTGGCCCAATGAATATCAGGTAAGAGGAAGTCTCTAGCTCTGGGCAAGGGTTCATGGTTGAGGTCCTGAATAAGGTGAATGTCTATTACTAGTACATCACCGTGACTGGACCTGTGTTAGAATGTCACAAAATGTTCTCTGTTCATGTGAGATGAAACATTGAAGCTCCTTGGCTGAGTGGCAGAATGTTAAAGATAAGTCAACAGTATTTATCATAACCTTGGCTGAAAGCCTTCGCAATAAACACCCATTACCTGTATTGCTCTGTCCAGTATACGGCAATGTATGTCCTTTTTTTCTTTCCTTCAACCTGTTTCTTCTGATTTAATCCACCTTATTTTCAAACAAGCAGGCAAATTATAGGCCATAATTCTTTCTTTATTTTTCCATTTAATTTGCTTGCCGTATAACAGTAGTTACAGTGAACTAGACACTAACACTTAGTGATGTCATACTACACTTTCATAATATTTACATATATGAACTAGTCTATGTTTATGATACCATGTATTATTTTTAGTTTCACTTAATCTCCTTAATATGCATCATTTATGACGTAGTTCCCTCTGAAAGGGAACTTCAACGTTGCGTTTAGCATAACAATATGTAGAAGCTTGTGTAAAATCATGCCTATTTATAGGCCTGCCATGATCAGGTGACGTGGCAATTAAGCGTTTCGCGTGATATAAATATGGCACCTGTGAACCGTGCCATCAGCCTATAATTATCTTCAGCGAAAGACTGTGTGACAGTTGTTTGTGTAAAGAAACAAAAAGACACTTAATTTCCTCGCTATCTTTTCTGAAAATCTCAGAACATTTTTATCCCTAAAAAAAAGTAGAGAAGCAACAAAAAGGAATGAGAAAGAGAGAAAAATATGAGTGAGAGAATTCAGTAATTGTGTTACAGCTTGCTCTCGTTTCATCACGGGGAATAGTGCACACTTTCTGGATGAAGTGTCTAGGGGTATACAGTAGCATGCGATGGCAGCCTTGAGAAGCTGCGCATGGTAACGCCTACATTAAGCAGCTCGGCTCACAACTCACACTCTTCTCGGAAGCCCAAGCAAGTTGTGTTTCAGAGCCTGCCAAGGCAGCTGGCTGTCTCCGGTTTGGGGGATATCTCATGGATCCAGAAGAATCTCTTGTTCTGTCTTCCGGGTTCATCTCTCCGCTGGATTCTGGAGCTTGTGTCGCAACTCCTCCTTCCGCTATGGAAAGCCAAAAGGGGAAGAAAAAAAACCACACACAAAAATAATAGTAATAATCCCTCTCTGATTCTGAGGAGTCAGAAGGGTGTACTAAAAACTGAGAGCACAATATAAGCTGCCTGAAGTGATTACTAAGGCTGGATGAGCCTTTTTCTAACCAGTGAAAGTAAATCCCTCACACTGCAGAAACTCCCCTATCTTCCAGAAGTGCATGACAAATTATCAGGCTTCTGGGGGAAAACCATACATAAGCCATTTTTATAACCCCACGATGTTGGATTATTCGGCCATTGTGGGGAATGAACATTATGGCTATTTAGCTATGCTGAAGGTGGAGGAGGCACTTGCGAGCTACCTCTCTCCATTGACAGCAGGTAATTGTGGGGCCGGCATTGCCATCCAAGCCACTGTGTAAGGCAACCATGGCATTGGTGGGCAAGGCCTATGCGGTAGTAATCTTGCTTGTGGATCACTGCAGACAATGACAGTGTTGCAGGCCTGCCAAGCAGACCTGCTGAGTGAGCTCGACATATGGCGGCATTCAGCTAGTTTCTTCCCTGTTGTCTCGAGTTCATGGGTCAACACTAGTGCGAGGGTTGACCCAGAAGGCGAGTATGGCACAAAGGCCAAGCAGACAAAGAAGAGCAGTCCTGAGGGGCCGTGGAGGGACGTATCAGGGGACATGATGTTGTTAGGGCAGTTAACCCCCAGTGCTACTGTAAGTCCTCCCTTAGCCAAGGCGGTCCCAAGTTTTCAGTGTTCTCTGGTGAGCGAGCTGTCACAGGGCAATGAAAATCTGATGCTTTTCCTCCAATAGAATGTGGAATAGTTAAGGTCACTAAAAGACCATCTGGCAATGTGGAAACTACTACCAAATGTGTCTCCATGTAGCTCGACCCCTCCGGTTCAGAGGTGTGCTCACAATAGTAGTCAGCACAGACCAGAGCCCGACGTTAGCACAGGAAGTAAGATCCTGCTTGGACAAAGGGGCCATAGAACATGTACCCCGTTCCCTGAGGGATGGAGGTTTTTACAATCGTTATTTCCTGGTCTGCAAAAATTAGTAGTATGTGGCCAATTTTAGATCTGCGTCATCTGAACTGTACTCTTCGGACATATAGGTTCAAGATGCTGATGCCCAAACTTATCATTCTACAGATTCATTTTGAGGACTGGTTTGTGACGAAAGATCTAAAAGGTACATATTTCCACATAGCAATATCACTAGCTTTATCCCCTCACACCTTCACAAAGTGCATGGGTGTCATTCTGGCTCCATTGTGACTCCAAGGCATCCGTGTACTAAACTACCTGGACGACCCATGGAACTGGCGGTTCAACATTGAGATGTTGTTTTCGCCCACATGAGGAGCTTGGGGCTCAGGTTGAACCTCAGAAAATTATGCTTTCCCCACTGTAGTGGACAACTTTTCTAGGGTATTATAAGGATTCTAATACGATGAGGGCGTTTCTATCCCCAACATGCATAGGATCAATACTATCAACACTGAGCATGATAAAGCTATTAGTGCTTATGAGCCTATTGCATAGGAGATCATTCAGTGGTGGCTGAGAAGTTGCGGGTTTTGTCCAAGGACAGCTTTCCAGCTCGCTTTCGTCCTTGGGCTGAGAATAATCAGTCACGCGGCGATGCCTACGTGCTGTGAGAATTTGAGTGTCCTTTGTTTCTAGGCTTGGGTCACACTCTAGGGGTGTCTCCTTAGTGCAAGACAGTGATGACAGACACCTCCCTCACGGGCTGGAGCGCAGTCTTGGACAGCTGTCCAGCTCACGGTCTCTGGTGCGGCACTCATCTGGAGCGGAATATAAATTGCCTAGACATGTGGGCCATATTTCTAGCACTGAAATTCCTTCTTCCTCAATTGAGAGGTCACCATGTGTTTACAGACAACACACCAGTAGTCTCATATATTGATGACCAGGGAGGATTATTTCCATGCCCCCTGTTCATTCAAGTGCAAGTATTTCTTCTCTGGGCAGAATGAAAGTTTGTCAGTGAGTGCAATGTACATTCTGGGAATATGGGGGCAGACATCCTGTTGAGGCAGGGTAATTGGTGGCTCCATCCACAAGTGGTGGAGTCCATATGGTGAGATTTGGCCAAGCAGGACTGCATGTGTTCACCTCCGAGGAGACAACACATGGCCCGATGTGGTTCGCCCTCACTCCTCATGCACAATTAGGGCTGGACGCCATGGTGCACATGTGGCCGAGGTAACATCTGTACGCTTCCCCCATCGATCTTCTACCACAAGTTCTAGCCCTGCTAGATGGCACTCCTTGGGAGATTCCCATCTGCAGGGATCCACTGTAGACCCAGTGAACTGCACAATAGCTACAGTCCTGGAGTTCTTACAAGAACACTTCTCAGTGGGGTGGGCTCCTTCTGCAATCAGGGTTTACATGGCTGCCATTTCGGCTAGCCACGCCCCTGTTGACGGAGCCTCTGTTGGGCAACATCCTCTAACTTCGAGGTTTATGTGTGATGTCAGGTGGCTGATGCCCATCTGCAGACCGCGCATACTTTCCTGGGACCTTTCTGTGGTCCTGGAAGGTCTGTCAGGTGCCCCATTTGAGCCCTTAGAGTGGATCTACTGTCTCAAGCCGGAGGGCTTATTTATCACCCTCGGTTAGTACTATGGAAACTGTGGGTCCGGCCTCTGAGGGGCACCAACTCATAGATTCTGGTGTCACAACTGAAGTTGTAGAGACCATGTTAAATGGTAGAGCACCATCCACAAGGAAATTGTATTCTCTCAAGTGGCAGCTTTTTTGTCTTGTGGTGTGAGGAAAGTTAGCTAGACCTAGTGAACTGCGCAATAGCTACAGTCCTCGAGGGTTTACGCTCCATGGCCAAAATGGCGGCCACGTAAACCCTGATTATAGAATGTGGGGGAACATCCTCTAACATCGAGGTTCATGCATCGTGTCAGGCGGCTGAGGCCAATCTGCAGGCCACACATATCTTCTTGGGACCTTTCTGTGGTCCTGGAAGGTCTGTCAGGGGGCCCCATTTGAGCCCTAAGAGTCAGCCTCTGAGAAGCTTCTGGCTCTGAAGATAGCTCTTCTGCTGGCCCTGACATCTCTCAAGCAAGTAGGAGATCTACAAGCTATCTCTGTTGCCCCTTCCTGCCTTGACTTTGCCTTTGGATTGGCCAAAGCCTTCCTTTATCCAATGCCGGATTATATTCCTAAAGTGCCTACATTGGCTGCTCACCCTGTGGTGTTGCAGGCTTTCTGCCCTCCTCCATTCCCCACACTGGAAAACGAGAGGATGTACCTGTTGTGTCCAGTAAGGGCTCTCTGTACTTACAGCGTACGTTCAAGCAGCTGCTGGTCTGCTTCGGCGGCGACAGTAGAGGTGATGCTGTGTTAAAACAGTGCATCTCTAATTGGATAGTGGAAGCAATCTCTATTGCTTATGAGGTGCGCGGTCTCGCTACGCCTCTGAGCATAACGGCTCATTCCACTAGGGTGGTTGCTTCTGCGAAGGCTTTGTCCAAAGGGGTATCCTTACAGGATGTGTGTGCTGCTGCAGGGTGGTCTATGCCACACACATTCATTCATTATTAAAGCCTGGATATTCATTCCACCCCGGGCTCGTGTGTCTTGCAGTGACCCTCGGGCTTGGCTCTTTTTGAACAGGCTGCACCCTCGGTATGATGGAGTGGGTATTCTCGTTCACATAGTTTTATGCTAAATGCAACGTTGAGGTTCCCTTTAAAAGGGAACTTCTGGATTACATATGTAACCCTGTTCCCTGAGAAGGGAATGAGACGTTGCGTAGGTTTGTCATACCGGGACAGACCTGTGAATTGCGTCTTCGCTTCAGATAATAGAGGCTGATGGCGCGGTTCACAGGTGCCATATTTATATCACGCAACACTCTTAATTGCCACGTCACCTGATCATGGTTGGCCTTTAAATAGGCATGATTTTACACATGCTTCAGATGCCGGTCGCATGTGAGAGGTGCTCCCCATAGTGTTATCTTCGTAAGAAAATAAATGAATCACTGATACAGCAATCTAGTTGACTTCTGAAACAATAGCTTCACATGATGTATGTTGGAAATGTAATTATAAAGATCTAAAACTGTTTTTGATCAGTTATTTATTCTTGTATCTATGTGACAACAAATACCACCAACGATTGAATAATAAGTTTTATTCACTCTTCCACTTTTCATAGTTGGCTCCTGGTGAGAATTCTGCCAAAATGCTGAGTCTTATATATGTTATACTATGGTACACAATAATATATTACATGGCAATTAATGTACAGTGTTAAAAACATTTTTATGGCAGAATTCTTCTTTAATATATGTCACAAAAATGTGCATCTATGCAGCCATTGTGTGATCAGTGTTGCTTTAATAGGTCATTTCATTGACTGCAATGATGGTGACCTACTGAACTAGTTTTGCATATCTGTATATTCCGCAATAAATCCAAATAGAGCACCACTAATTACTCAAAGGTAATTAGGGCTTTGCCCTCAGTTTCAGCTTTCCACAACACAGTGTTGGGGTGACACTCTTGTTAATCACACCCCTTGCACACTCTAATTGGGATTGACTCAGACTCAGTGTGCAATCTGTGCACGTTTGTAGGTCTGCATGCTTCAGGCCTTGGACAGGTTTAGGTCGTGCTATGGGGGAATAGATGTCATGATAGATATGTTTAAATATTAGTAAGAGGGCTTGACACTAGGTTGAAAATTATTACAAACAGTTTTATATTAATGTGTATGTTTTAATAAATGATCTTTTCTATTGTAACAACTCATTTACAGAAACAGCATGCCAGTCCACATAATCTAAATCTAATAATAAACCGATAAAGAAAAGTGTTTTTTTTTAGCCAATAAATTGTTTAATCATTGATATGGAGAACCTTTTTTACTAATAGACTATCTACAGAAGTTCCCAGTGTCAGTGCTTTGTGGTGTTCAGTAAGAATAAGAGAGACTGGAGAGTCCTCTGGACTAAATAGTTCTTTAGTCTCTTAGTGATATGACAAACTGTACTTTTTTAATTGAGAGAGAGAGAGAGAGAGAGAGAGGCGCTGGTGTGGCAACAATTGATTATAGCTGTTCTGTTGTAAGTGATAACAGGAACTAATTTGTTTTGCAAATGTTCCACAATTATAAATGGTTAAAAAACACAGTGTGTCAATCATTAATAAATAAAAAAATATAATAATTGACAAATGGTGGTATAAGAGGGATAAAACAACATCACACACTGTTTATTTCTAACATAATATTTGGAAAACTTTCTAATTACGTTCCACTATTGCACCTGCCAAATACCTGATTATTTCATCTGTAGCACTACCATATTTGTGGTAAACCAATGTTTATAAAATGCCTAAACTGGACAGCTTCTGGTTTGCCTTCATCCAATACAATGTATGTTTGGCACTCTTGGCAATGCCCTATAGGACTTCTTGGGCTGGAAGTGGGCAACCAGTTCAGTTTAGGCTTCATCCATAAATTCAATTTCTCCTTTCTGCAAAGCTGTCAAAAAGCAATTACGTTGAATAGTGTGTGTTTCTATCAAGAACTTCAATCCCTCTGACTTAATTAACTTCCACATAGCAGGGAAAAGATATGACCTTCATGTGTAAATAATAGCCCACTCACAGTGGTGAAAGGTGCCCAAAGCATTTTATACGTCAATGAGGAGCATCAAGCTTCAGAATTATTGAGATCACGCACTTGCACATCAGACAAACTCTGACTGACAGCATAGACCCAGCAGCACAAACACACTTAAACACACTAAATATGCAAAAGTACAATTTACGCTGCATGACTGAAATTTAAAATCTAGAATTAAATATAAAATTTCCCATTCTGTTTTCACACTGTATATAAAATGCATTTTTGCTCCATATCCATCTGTTGGAGGATCCTCTATTCCATTTCTCACTGAGATCTTATTAAAACTCTGAATTAATAAACTGATATGCGAGACTGAGTGGGTGAAGTGTGAGAGATTTTGCTACATTATTGCACGTAACATGATGAGGAGCAACCAGTGCATGAATTTTGCCTGCAAGTGGCCTGATGAGTTTGATCTTATCTCCAGTTACACCGTAGCACACTGACTCAGGATCTGGGTGGGATTAAAACCCACATAGGCTGAGTAACAAGGTTTATTCTAGAGCAGTCCCCAACCTTTTTTGCGCCACGGACCGGTTTAATATCAGACAATATTTTCACAGACCGGCCTTTAAGGTGTGGCGGATAAGTACAACAAAATAAAATGATAGGACCGGCATAAAAAATGGGGTATTTTTTAAATATAATAACGTGAATCCAATGTGAAATTGCAACTTTATTAGCAGCGTCCTCGTAACATGCTCTCTCCCCCCTAACGCTCTCTGGTCTCTATGGTAAGGTTTCGACGTATCACATGACCGAGACAAGTGTCGTAAAAGAGTCGTAAAAGGATGTAACGGAGAGAATCCGGGCATTTTTCAGATCCAGATAATAAATAAAACGGAAATAATATAAGTTATTTATTCTTTCTGTGCGGCCCGGTACCAAATGACCCACGGGCCGGTACCGGTCCGCGGACTGGGGGTTGGGGACCACTGTTCTAGAGCATGTGTGCAGAGACCATGTAAATGATCAGTCTTTCATTCATCTGACAAAACCCTTGTTTTGGTTTGGGGAAATGCAAAAGGGAAATGAAAAGTTTCCCTTAATTTGGGTGTTTGCTGGAACCACTGAGAGTTTATTCAAACTCTCTGAAAGAATATAAAACTTAGGAGCTAGATCCAGTAGTAGTCTTTTTGTTTTCAGGTAAGTGTAGTCCGAATTCCAGACAAAACAGAGAAAAAGCAGGCAAGGTTAACAGATGTGTATCTAGGTTTCTTGTTTTTAACAACAGAAAAACAAGGTTAGTATCAGAAACACTGAAAGCAAGAGACTAGAAACCAGGACACCAAGGACACTAGAAACACAGCATAGAATCACAAATAATACATGGATAAACTTTAGTGTATAGAACACTACAGGGTCTATATTGTGTACACTGGCATCTTTGATATTTTATACAGTATCTCACAAAAGTGAGTACACGCCTCGCATTTTTGTAAATATTTGATTATATCTTTTAATGTGACAACTCTGAAGAAATGACACTTTGCTACAATGTAAGGTGAGTGTACAGCTTGTATAACAGTGTAATTTTGCTGTCCCCTCAAAATAACTCAACACACAGCCATTAATATCTAAACCGCTGGCAACAAAAGCAAGTACACCCCAAGTGTAACAAGTGAAAATGTCCAAATTGGGTCCAAAGTGTCAATATTTTGTGTGGCCCCCATTATTTTCCAGCACTGCCTTAACCCTCTTGGGCATGGAGTTCACCAGAGCTTTACAGGTGGCCACTTGAGTCCTCTTTCACTCCCCCATGATAAGCTGGTGGATGTTAGAGACCTTGTGCTCCTCCACCTTCCATTTGAGGATGCTCCACAGATGCTCAATAGGGTTTAGTCCATCATCTTCACCCTCAGCTTCTTTAGCAAGGCAGTGGTTGTCTTGGAGGTGTGTTTGGGGTTGTTATCATTCTAGAATACCATCTGAACCAAATAAGTTTATCTTGGTCTCATCAGACCACAGGACATGGTTCCAGTATTCCATGTCCTTAGTCTGCTTGTTTTAAGCAAACTGCTTGCGGGCTTTGTTGTGCATCATCTTGAGAAGGGGCTTCCTTCTCAGACGACAGCCATGAAGACCAATTTGATCCAGTGTGCGGCGTATGGTCTGAGCACTGACAGGCTGACCCATCACCTCTTCAACCTCAGCAGCAATGCTGGCAGCACTCATACATCTATTTCCCAGAGACAACCTCTGGATATGACGCTGAGCACGTGCTCTCAACTTCTTTGGTCGACCATGGCGAGGCTTGTTCTGAGTGGAACCTGTCCTGTTAAACCTCTGTTTGGTCTTGGCCACCGTGCTGCAGCTCAGTGTTAGCGTCTTGGCAATCTTCTTATAGCCAAGGCCATCTTTATGTAGAGGAACACTTTTTTCAGATCCTCAGAGAGTTCTTTGCCGTGAGGTGCCATGTTGCACTTCCACTGACCAGTATGAGGGAGTGTGAGAGCGATGACACCAATTTTAACACACCTGCTTCCCATTCACACCTAAGACCTTGTAACACTAACAAGTCACATGACACCAGGGAGGGAAAATGACTAATTGGACATTTTCACTTACAAAAATGTGGGGGATGTACTCACTTTTGTGAGATACTGTATATATTCGATATAAACAATGATTAAGGTAACAAAACACACTCAGCTGAGAACAGTAACCAGAATGAGGGGTCAGGGTGTGGGTGGAGTCAGAACAGAGGTCTTTCTTTCTACTTGTTCTCTTTGCTCCAATCGTAATCATCAGAAAAACATCAAGCTTGTGTTTGTGTTTATGTGACTGGAGATGCGTACTGTGATTTTTACTGATGTTATACTAAGACTAAAGTGTGTCTTTGTACCTGTCAGAGCTTAAAAAAGACCTGGTGACAATGAGAGTTCTTGTTGGGACTACTGAGGGACAAAAAATGCAGCATAGTCTTTTGCACCTTTGATTGGATGGGATAAATGGAATATTTATTTATTTATGTATGTATGTATGTATGTATTTATTTATTTATTTATTTATTTAACAAAAACACATCCCGTTTTCTGTGCTAGTGTGTATGCTATCTGAAAATCTATGCTTTTTTCATTGCTATAAGAAACCATTACTTAATTCTAATGCTGTTTTTATATAAAACATGCATGCTGTATATTAAAAATATAAATATTTGTGATAGACCCAAATTTTTTAGCTGCCAAACATTCTGTTTTCAGCATTTTAATTTTATTATGTATTTTACGGGCGTGATATATACTTAGTCTATGCTTAGCTTAGTTTCCTTAATATTAAAGAAGATTATTGCCGCATTAACAGTTTTGGGAATCCAACATCTACTTAACATCTCAGTTGTAATCACAAATGTCCAAAAAACAGCTAGTACAGTTTGTGACTTACAGTTAAAAAACAGTTTTAAAAAATTGGAACATTTAAATATACTAAATTATAGCTGTTAATTACACCAGAAAATCAAGGAGCATCAAAGAAAGCTGTTACCACCTCAGGCAACAACAGTTCCAAGTTGGTAAATTAATCGTAACAGACTGCAGCTTATTGTTCATCTGTATGTTAACTTGCTAACTAGCCTACTGTGCATATTACAATTGACAATGGCCATGTAATTTGCTTCAAGATTATTCAAATTGCTCGTTGAGATGATTTTGATTCATTTGTTATATAAGACTGTGTGTCTCTGTGTGTAATTTCATATGAAAATGTTAGCTGAATGTGTAGGTGGCCTTCGATTTGAGAGAGCTCTTCTAGAAACAAAGGAAAATAATTCCATCCTGCCTCTTCCAAGAAAAAGATATCTGAAATGTATCAGTGGAAAGCTATATCCATCTTCTGCTGCTAATTTGGCAAGAAATCTTTAGTTGGCTTTCATCAAATATGTGCAGCGAGTGTGTGTGTGTGGTGTGGGGGGGTCGGAATTATTTTCTTTTCTGTACTTTCCATTCATTTCATTTTCCTCTGACCCTTTGCATGTTTCACTGCAATGAATGGGCTAATTGATAAGGGTATTGGGAATTGCTGATTGATTTCATCTATTACAGTTGTTATTAAATTGGATGGTTTAAATGCCAGAAAATGTGGTCTTTTTCTCACTGCTTTAGGAATTCCTATGAGCACAATGCCAGCGAATAACGCTTCTCATGTGTATCCATGGTATGTGTGTGAAGGCATCTCATACGAGCATACTTTTACTATAATTCATCTGAAACTTCACTTCTTCTTGGGTGAATTTTTTATAGTGTAATATTGGTCTATTTTAACCTCTTAACACTGTTTGTTTACTTTCTCTTTCTCCTGACATTTTTCATGCCTGTATGTTGGGGCATGATGACGTTTTATAACATTTCAGCTGGTGTATGATATATGCATATAATTTTCCCACCAATTTCAACCCTCTGACCCAAGGCTTAATGTGAATTAGTATTACAGAACTGTCTTTTTTCATTATTAAAAACAAAACAACAAATAATCCTACACAGTCTCACTTACAGTTGTTTTAGAAAAGATTGAACAAAAGAACAACACAATGAATTAAAAAAACAAACAAACAAACAAACAAAAAAACAATAATCATAGGCCCAAAATTAAACCTAACAAGTCTGCCCCCACCCTGACAGGAATTTCAAACAATAGCACAAGTTTACTCAGTGCAGGATAAATTTCATTCATATAATTATACATTCTCCTCTGAAACTATGGAAGGGCAAGACCAATTCATCTGCTTTTGCTGTAGGTATTTGAGTCTGAGATCAAAAAATGAATATGAGAAGAGATTTTAGAATTTTAGCTATTTCCTGGTATTTATATGTAGATGTGTTAATTGATATAGAACATAGCAAACATAGACCACCCAGTTTGTAGGCGAGCAAAAAATTGGAGCATGTGACTGATAGGTGTTTTTTGTTACCCAAGTGTGTCATGTTATATTGATTGTTTAAACAGTAAATAGCTCTGAACCTCTACTCTTGGTTTTAGCCTTCAGTTTCACTTGTGAAGACTGCATTTGTTGTTAAAAAGGATAAGCTAACATGAAGATCAGAGAGCTGTCTAGGGGAGAAAAGCAAACCATTTTGAAGCTGCGAAAATCCAAATTAATCAGTAGGAACTTTATCCTACAGCAAGACAATGATCCAAAACACACTGCCAACTCAACAAAGTTCTTTGCTATTTTCCTGCATCAACCTTGATTTCTGCAAGTGCCTGCCTCCTTATGCTCAGTCCACAGAAAGGGAAACAGTGAGAGAGAATAAAATATAAAGCAGCTTACTTATCAGCAAAGCATAATGAATAAAGAATTAAGCCAAATTCCCTGAATTCCATCTGCTATCAAACCCTGTGTCTCAGCCAGCAAATGAATAAAGCATCGATGAAAGAGGTTGAGGAGAGTTCTGCCTCCACAGGTGCCCTCTCAGCACTGTGGTCAAAAATCGCTAGAGGCTTTTAGTGCTAAGGCATGTGACTTTAAATATTAACGGGTGTTGGTTTCAGCATCCGCACTGGCAGCCAGGCTATTCCCAGTGGATCTGAAGTGATAGTTCAGGATAAAGAGGTCCGCCGATGTCAGGAGGAAATGCGAAAGCTGTCAGCGGGAGTCTGTCAGTAAACCTGCAGGTGATCGCCACCTCTCATAGAGAAAGGTTGTGCTAAAACAGAGATGCCTGCCAGTTACCGCATGTCTAACACTAGCTGTGTCATAAAATCCACACCTCTGCACATGCTTTCTAATTGCTTATTTATTAAACATTGTCATTTTCATATATAACAAGTATATATCTGTCACATGTCCTTGAATTACCAATTACTTTCTCATTTAGTCACTAAGCTGACACTCTTATCCAGTGTGCAATAAAAATGTGCAAGAAGTACAAACAGCTGTTCCACAGCTTCTACTGAAGGATTCATGACCTGACATAAAATACAATTTTTTACCTAAGTGCACAAATAGTACAGAAACTTGGGTTGGCAGCATGAGAGTTGAGTGCAGAGCACGAGATCCACGGGGAAGGCGACGTGAGAACTGAACCTGGAACACGAGGAGAAACAGACAGGATAAGCACAGGGAAACTGGGCATAACGGAACAAAGAAAACACTGGAAATAACCGAAAACAAGCGTGAGGAAGGCCAAAAGTGTGGCGCACTTAAGCTGGAACAATCTGGCGATGAGTGGTTGACTGGGGCTTATAAATGCTGCAGATTGTGTGAGTAGATGAGAACCAGGTGACATCAATCTTCAATCAGTCGGGGGGCGTGAACTGTTGTGCTAGGTCCAGACACACGTACACACACACAGACAAGAGGGAGAGAAAATATTGGAACACAGGGAAGTATGGATCTGGCCAGGCTACATTCCTATAGCTGTATGAAACAGAATCCTTTTACACAAATACATGGGATCATGACTTTTTATACAGTCTGACATGTTTGTGATGGTATGGTGAGAACGTGAGAAACCTCACTGTCTGTGATGATAAAATGGGCTTCCATCCATATTAATTCAATGACGTATCGTGACGTAGCAGATAAAGGACAGAAGTAATCGCAGTTTAGAACAGAAGGTTTTATTAAGGAAAGAAAGGCAGACAAATCCAAACAGTGATCCAGAACGTAATCCACAAACAGGCGAGGGTCACAGAAAACAGGGTTGATGAGCATAAACAAACATAAACATGGGAGCGGATAACCCAGCGTGAACTACAACTAACATGGAACGTGATACGACATTTAATTAACCGCCCCATGTGAAGTACGGAGCGTCCTATATAAGCCGGCATGAATTAACTTAAAACAGCATCCAGCTGAATGCAATTCAGACACACGTGGGGATCCAACCTATGACAGAAACGGGGCGGGGACATGATGAACATAAACACAACACACATGCCCTCCGAGCCAATGACAGAAACAAAACAAAAGCACATGTCCAAATGTCACAACAGACACGCACGTGCTCGCGCAATTGCGCGAAAGCATGCTGCTTCAAAGGGGAACCATGACAGAGCCCCCCCCAAAGGCACTCCTCCCGGAGTGCCATGAGACATCCCACATCCCTGGCGGCCCCGGGCCCCTGGGCTGAATGTCCCATCCAGAGCCAGGAAGCTGCATGATGTTTGTGGCAGAGCGAGGAAGCGGGGCAAGGTCTCTAGCTGGATGTGGAGGCTGAGCGACGACCTCAGCTGGACGTGGAGGCTGAGCGATGACCTCAGCTGAACAGTGAGGCTGAGCGGCGTCCTCAGCTGGACGTGGAGGCTGGACAGTTTCCTTGGCTGTGCAGGGCAGCAGGATAGCCTCCTCGGCTGTGACGGGCAGTAGGACAGTTTCCTTCGCAGTGCAGGGCAGCAGGACAGTTTCCTTGGCAGTGCAGGGCAGCAGGATAGCCTCCTCGGCTGGGCTGGACAGCAGGATAGCCTCCTCAGCTGGGCTGGACAGCAGGATAGCCTCCTCGGCTGGCAGGAGCTCCACCGCTGAGACCTCCCCACAGGCCTCAGGCTGGAGCCCTGCTGTCCTCATTGCCCCCCCCCAAAAAAAAAAAAAAAATCTCTGGGATAGCCTTCACCTGGACTTGAGACTTGGCTGGGACCTGAGTCTGGGCCCTGGCTGGGTCGTGGGCCTGATGCGTGACCAGAGACATGGCAGGGACAGGGCTCAGGGACATGGCAGGGACAGGAGGCATAAGTTGGGCGAGAGACATAGCTTGGGTTTGGACTTGGGACCTAGTTTGGACTTGGGACATGGCGTGAGCTGGAGGCATGGCCTGAGTGAGGGACATGGTGCTGATGTCGGGGACATGGGATTGGGCTTTGAGGCCGGGGACATGAGCCGGGGCTGTGACAGGGACCTGGGACATGACAGGGACGTGGGCTTGAGTGAGGGACATGTCTGTGGTCCCGGGACCATGAGGCATGGCTGTGGTGCCGGGACTGTGAGGCATGGCTGTTGTGCCAGGACCGTGAGGAATGGCTGTGGTGCTGGGAGCGTGAGGCATGGCTGTGGTACCGGGAGCGTGAGGCATGGCTGTGGTGTTGGGAGCATGAGGCATGGCTGTGGTGCCAGGAGCGTGAGGCATGGCTGTGGTGTCGGGAACGTGAGGCATGGCTGTGGTGTCGGAGACGTGAGGCATGGCAGGGACATGGACCTGGGACATGGCAGTGACATGCATCTGAGACATGGCAGGGACATGAGATTTACCTGGAACTTGGACTTGGTTGGAGCTTGGACTGGAGCCCTGGACCTGAACATGACTTGGGTAGCAGGTTGGGGTGTGCTCATCTCAACTTGGTGCCTAACCTGCTCATAATGCACATGGAATGGGAGGTCAATACTAGTCGCCACATTAACCCCCTGTAGCAACTCATCCAAGTTGTAATTCCGCCCTGGTTCTCCGAACTCCTGCAAAAACAGTCCTGAGAACTGCCTACTGTCCTCCAGTACCTGGGGTCTCGTGGCTGCTACACGCTGCGCCCACATGCGCGCTGGGCCAAAAAATCGGGACATCATGAACCGAATAAACAGTTTTTCTGTTGGTTTCGGGTCACACAGGCTGGAGAAGTAAACTTGACAGTCCATCACAAAGTAGTCCGGATAACCAAAAAAGCTGTCATACCGATCAGGCATGTCCTCGAAAGTCCTTTGCAAAAACTGCATAGAATCCAAGGCGGGGATACTTGGCATGGACTTCTGGGTTTGGCGCCCTCTCCGTTCTCGTGCTATCGCGGGAAAGCATGCTGCTTCAAAGGGGACCCGTGACACATTCTATGGATTATGGCACTCCTGGTACTCCTGATCTAGGATAATTTTCTGCCTTTAATATCCTAATGAATGCTAATGATATACAGCAATCAGCCATAACGTTAAAGCCACCTGCTTAATATTGTGTAGGCCCTCCTTGTGCCTTCAAAACAGCCTTGACACATCAAGGTATGGACTCCAAAAGACCTCTGGTGTGCTCTGGTATCGGGCACCAAGACGTTAGCAACAGATCCTATAAGTCCTGTAAGTTGTGAGGTATGGCCTCCATTAATCTGTCGTGTTTGTCCGGGACATCCCACAGATGCTGTTACGACCTGGTCTAGGTCGAGCCTCAACATACATTAAAATAAAAAAAAGAAAAGGTTTTGCGAGACCAATATTGTGTTTGTTTTGTTTATTCTCCAAACAGAGCACCTTTTATACACACAGTGGTTTCACTCCTTAGAAACCGGCCAGGCCAAAATAAACAAAAATACCCTCTAACTTATAAAATACAAGAATAGAAAAGAAAAAGACATCATCTTCCCTCACTCCCTAGCTAACCCAAAATCAGGAGAAAAAAAGAACACCACAGATGGCGCTGACTTCCAACAAACCACTCTTAACCGTACAGAGGTGACTATTAGTGTGTTAATTAACAGAATAATATATACATATATAAACAAGTGTATCACACGAATCGTAACGGGGCAGAGCATTAACAAAGTCAAATCAGGCATAGGGTCATACAGAGGTAAAATAGTCATACACAGGCGAAAAGCACTTCTCTCTATACACAACGCAATGGCACTGGTCTGCCCTATGATTGAGACTGACGAGGCTTAAGTACACTTCCGGAAACATGCAGACAACCAATCCTGTCGCACAAGGCCGGAGCAGGCGTGGATAAAATGTGATCATCCACTAAGAAGCCGGAACATACGCATGCAGTGGGCTGGGCCTAGAGAAGGGTGAGGAGACAAAAGAAACCCATCCCACCACTAACATAGACACACAAATGGCACATAGAGCAAACAGAAATACATTGGATAACGTAACAGTGACTGAGGACTGAGATCTGGGGAATTTGGAGGCCAAGTCAACACCTTGAACTCTTTGTCCTGTTCATCAAACCACACACACATCTCGCCATCCACATGATGTAAAAGAAAATGCGATTCATCAGACAGGCTACCTTTTCCCACTGCTCCATGGCCCATGTCTGATGCTCACATGCCCATTCTAGGCTCTTTTGGGAGTGGACAAGGGTCAGGATGGGCACTCTGACCAGTCTGTGACTATGCAGTTGTGATGCACTGTGGTCTGACACCTTTCTATCATAGCCAGCATTAACTTTTTCAGCAATTTGTGCTGCAGTAGCTCTTATATGTGATCAGACCAGACAGGCTAGCCTTCATTCCCCACTCACATCTATGAGCCTTGGCACCCATGATCCTGTCACCGGTTCACCAATTGTCTATCCTTGGACCACTTTTAGTAGGTACTAACCACTGTATACCTGGAACTCCCCACAAGACCTTTTGGAGATGCTCTGATCCAGTCGTCTAGCCATGACAATTTGGCCTTTGTCAAAGTATCTCAGATCCTTACACTTTCTACATCCTTGCCCATTTTTTCTGCTTCAAACATATCGACTTCGAGAACTGACTGTTCATTTGCTGCCTATTATATCCCACTATCCCACCCTTGTCAGGTGCCATTGTAACAAGATAATCAGTGTTATTCACTTCACCTGTCAGTCGTTTTAATGTCATGGCTGCATAGTGTAGAAACCAAATGTGATTAGGATTGAAATACTCCCCCCCCCCTTCAAGTGTGTATTCCTATGAAGAAAGTATGCACTTTCTTCTGATAACACTTCTCTCATCCCCCTCTCACTCTATCAGCCTGTACTCCACATATGCTGTAATGTGTATATACGCAGAGTGACAGTGAAGGTGCAGATAAAAGAGTAGTATAGTATCTGTTCCTATGCTACATTTTAAACCCAGACCTTCTCCTTTTCACCTATTTTTTCCATCACTTCATCTGCCTACTGCTTTCAGTAATTTAACAGTCTGGTCTTAGCAACCAATCTTTCTGTCCATGTCTCTCTTATACATTCCCGTTCACAAAAATAGTTTTTTTATATACATTTTTTTAAGGTATTTGCATTCCTTTCTAAAGTACAGTGATATATGTGTATATAGATATAGGGTACTAAAAAAAAAAAAAAAAATATATATATATATATATATATATATATATATATATATATATATATATATATATATATATATATATATATGGGTGTTGGGAGTGTGTATGTGATTGTGCCCTGCAATGGACTAGCACCTTCTCCAGGGTGTACCCTGCCTGCACGATGCTTCTTGGGATAAGCTCCAGGTTCCCCCGCGACCCTGAAAAGGAGTAAGCGGTTGAAGATGGATGGATGGATGGATGGATATATATGTATGTATGTATGTATATATGCATGTATGTATGTATGTGAAACGTCCTCTCACACTCAACTGCTTTTGTTTCCAGCAAATATCTTAACATGTGTAAATATTTGTATTAAAATAAAAAGATTCAACAACTGAGACATAAACTGAACATGTTTCACAGACATTTGAGAAACAGAAATTGAATAATGAGTCCCTGAACAAAGGGAGGGTGTGTCAATATCAAAAGTAACAGTCAGTATCTGCTAGCCACCAGCTGCTACAATGCATCTCAACCTCATAGACTGCACGAGATTCTTCAGTTCCTGCTGTGTGATGTTATCCCACTCTTCCACCAAGGCATGGGGGGACATGGTTACATGTAATTTTCCACTGCAAGGACGATCAGCTGTCCTTCCTGTCTCCCTGTAGCACTGTCTATTTGTAAGTATATGTTACTATTGTCTATTAGTTTATTGCTCTGGCCACATCTGCAGTCTTCATGCCTCAGTGCAGCAGGCCCATGGCATGTTCACTCAGGTGAGCAGTCACCCTAGGCATCTTTCGTCTGGTATTTTTCAGAGTCAGTAGAAATGTCTCTTTAGTGTCCTACGGGCAGCTGTGGCTCAGGTGGTAGAGCGGGTTGTCCACTAATCATAGGGTTGCTGGTTTGATTCCTGGACCATGTGATTCCACATACTGAAGTGTCCTTGGGTAATACACTGAACCCCAAGTTGCTCCCGATAGCAAGTTAGCACCTTGCATGGGAGCTCTTCTACCATTGGTGTGTGAGTGTGTGAGTGTGTGTAAATGGGTGAATAAGACACAGTGTAAAGCGCTTTGGATAAAAGCAAAATATAAGTGAAGACCATTTACATTGTTGTAACTGTGACCTTAACTGCCTGTAAACTGTTGTATCTTAAGGACAGGTTCACAGGTGTATGTGCAATGATTGTTTATGGTTCACTGAACAAGCATGAAAAACATTGTTTTTAAAATACGGTCTCCTGAAAAAGGGATGTTTCTTTTTTGCTGAGTATATACAGATATGTAACGGCTGGGAGGATGAGGCAGAAGCAATTGCAGATTTAAACATTTAATAGTGAACAAACAAACCTTGAAACAAAGACAACGTGGCAAAAACTCTGTGGCATGAGACAAGGACACGGACATAAATAACGTGAGTCTACGATAACGAAAGACAAGGAGAAAGTGCAGACAAGGACTATAAATACACATGAGTGCTCATTAACAGAAACGTGAATCAGGTGCATGAAGTAGCGCATGTGGTCATGTGGTGTAGTGCAGTGGCTGATGGGAAGTGGAGTCCGGGTTTCCCAGATACGTGACAGAACCCTCCACTAAGGGCGCTACTCCCAGAGCGCCCAAAATCAAAAGGTCCACCACCCGAAAGGTCCCGGCCCTCCGGGCAAAAAGTCCCCAGCAAAACCAGGAGGCCGAGCAGCTTCCACAATGGCACAGGGGGGCAGGGGGACGTCCTTGGCAGAGCATGAAAGCGGGGTGACGTCCCCCACGGGATAGGAGAGTGGAGCGGGCTTCACCCCGAGGTTGAAGGGGGGAGCGAAGTACCTTACGAGGCGCACAGGGGGAGCGTGGTTCTCCGCGAGGCTCACGGGGGGAGCGAGGTTCTCCGCGAGGCTCGCGGGGGGAGCGAGGTTCTCCGCGAGGCTCGTGGGGGGAGCGAGGTTCTCCGCGAGGCTCGCGGGGGGAGCGAGGTTCTCCGCGAGGTTCACGGGGGGAGCGAGGTTCTCCGCGAGGCCAGGGAGAGGAGCGAGGCCCAAGGGAGGAACGACGCTCTCCGCGGAGCATGTGGGGGGAACGGCGTCCTCCGTGGAGCAGGAAGGGGGAGCGACCCACTGAGCGCAGCGAGGGAAAGGAGCGACGTCTTCAGCGGAACGTGGAGGCAAAGTGATGTCCTCAGCGAAGCAGGATGGCAGAGAGACGACCGCAGCCAAGCAGGAAGGCCGAGCGACGACCTCAGCCGAGCAGGAAGGCAGAGCGACGTCCACAGCCGGGCAGGGATGCTGAGCGGCGCCCACAGCCGGGCAGGGATGCTGAGCGGCGTCCACAGCCGAGCAGGAAGGCAGAGCGACGTCCACAGCCGGGCAGGGATGCTGAGCGGCGCCCACAGCCGGGCAGGGATGCTGAGCGGCGTCCACAGCCGAAGAGGAAGGCTGTGCGACGACCTCAGCTGAACAGGAAGGCTGTGCGACGACCTCAGCTGAACAGGCGGCTGCGTGCGACGCCTCAGCCCGGGCGGACGACTGCGTGGCGACGCCGCTGAGCGGAAAGGCAGAGGCACCCTAAGGTAGCTGAACAGAGGGAAATCCCTGAGGTCGCTGAACAGAGGGGAATCCTTGAGCCCGCAAGGAGCTGGAGCGTCCTCTCTCACATAGCGGGGCGGCAGAGAGACTTCCTTCACTGAACCCACTGGCTGCGCGACTTTGAGGTAGCTGAACAGAGGGGAATCCCTGAGGTCGCTGAACAGAGGGGAATCCTCGAGTCCGCAAGGAGCTGGAGCGTCCTCCCTCACATAGCGGGGTGGCAGAGAGACTTCCTTCACTGAACTCACCGGCTGCGCGACTTTGAGGTAGCTGAACAGAGGGGAATCCCTGAGATCGCTGAACAGAGGGGAATCCTTGAGTCCGCAAGGAGCTGGAGCGTCCTCCCTCACATAGCGGGGCGGCATGCCAAGTGTGCTGCGTGCAAATAGTAGGAACTCAAAAATAGGACAAAAATAGGAAGTTATGCTGAGTACATTTTCCAGTTGTGCATACAATTCACAATAGTAATTTTGCCACATGAGTTTGTCCATCTCCCTAAAACAGGTGTCCTGCTTGTTGCTTAGATTTATTATATTTTTTTCATTCACATAGGTTTTTATTATTCATCATCATATTCATTTATTGAATAAAGAATATCAATGAGAAAGAAACTAATTATTTAATTAAGAGAATTATTGAATGATTGAATTAAGATTTATTCAGGAAATCTGTTTAATATTGCTTTTCCACTGGGCTGCTTTTGACATGCAGATCTGGCAATACTACATACCTCACAAATTCATATTCTTTTTTGGCCTGATTGAAATAACACCGGCCTGCACAGCTTGATCATGCCAGGCTAAGTACAATGCATGCAGGTTAGAATTTTTGTCTGAATTTCACATTTCACTGCATGAGCTCAGTTTCGACTTAGTGACAAAAGTCCTGATTGGCTAGATGCTCTTCTGCAAACCTTGCTGGTATTTTTTAGTGCAAAAAAGGGCTTCATTAATTACTACTATTTATAAATGAATAATTATTACTGATTTCTTCTGTTTTTGTGTATATCTCAGAATAAATAGTTTTAGATCTTCAAACGAAATGCAACGTAAAACAAGGGCAACTTCAGTGAACACACAATACAGTTTTTATTTGGCAAAATTCAGATGAGCCTTAATGTTCTTCTGGATTAGCTATTTCTCCACTATTTCTGATAGTGGAGTCATGAACAGTGACCTTTATTGATGCAATAGAAGCCTGTAGGTCCTTTGATGTTGTCCTTGGCTTTCTTGTGACTTACTGGATGAGTCGTTGCTGTGCTCTTGGAGGAATTTTGGAAGGTCGGCCACTTCTGGGGAGGTTCACTACCGTGCAGAGTTTTTCCATTTGGAGATAATTGCTCTCACTATGGTCTTTTGGAGTTCCAGAGCCTTTGAAATAGCTTTGTAACCCAGACTGATGCATTTCAGTCACCTTCTTCCTCATCATTTCTGGAATCTCTTTCAACTTTTAGCATAGAGTGTTTCTGGGTAAGACCTTTTAACCCACCTCATGCTGTTGAAAAAGTTCTATTTAAGTGTAGATTTGATTGAACAGGGTTTGTAGTAATCAGGCCTGGTTGTGTCTAGTCCAGCTGAACCCCATTATGCAGTTTCATATAGTTGGGAAATTGGTAACTACGGGGACAAATACATTTTCACACAGGCCCAGTTGGTATTTGACATTTTCGCACAGGCCCATTTGGTATTGGATAACTTTTTTTGCTTCAATAATAACGTTATCATTTAAAAACGTATTTTGTGTTTACACAGGTTGCCTTTGTTTTATCTTAGATTTTGTTTTAATTTCTGAATTAATTTAGTATGAGATATACAGTAATTTCTGGACAATAAGCCCTACTTTTGTCACATGCTTTGAACACTGCGGCTTAAACAATGATGCTACTAATTTATGGATTTTTACAGGCTAACAAGTTTTTGCCTCGTCACATCGGACAAATGAAATTACCCAACAGGTCACAGTGGACCAATGAAACTGTTCAAAATAAATCTAACGCGCTCACACTACATTCTTCAGATCAGTCATTTTGCGCTTCATGCACACCCCTTCATCAGGGAAAACACACGAAGAAATGCATATTGGTTGATGTCATGTCTCTGCCCCGTCTTGTCAAGTGTTGTCAAGTCACGTGTGTTTTGGTATTGCCCGCAGCTGTTAGCAGTTCGGGCTAACATTGTTGGTCTGTATATATACCGGAGCCATGACACACACAACGCGGGTAATTAGTTATAGAGTTAGAATTAGATAGCAAATACAGTTAGAGTCTTTGTTCATGCCATGTGTCTTAGTTCTTGTTCATGTTTTCTTAGCCATAGCCATAGTCCATGTCTGAGTTCATGTCAAAGCTAGTTAGCTTATAGCATCGCTTATAGCTTAGCCTGTAGCCAAGTAGCTTATAGCTTATCCTGTAGCCTAGTAGCTTGTAGCATAGCTGTCTCATTCACCCATTCACACACATACTCACACATACTCACACACCAATGGTAGCAGAGCTGACATGCAAGGCGCTAACTTGCCATTGGTGTTCTTGGGGTCAACTCGGCGAGTTAAGTTGATGCCAAAGAGCTCCATTTTGGTCTCATCTGATCAACTCAACTCGCCGTGTTTGGAGGAGGAGCAATGCTGCCTATGACCCCAAGAACAACATCCCCACCGTCAAACATGGAGGTGGAAACATTATGCTTTGGGGGTGTTTTTCTGCTAAGGGGACAGGACAACTTCACCGCATCAAAGGGACGATGGACGGGGCCATGTACCATCAAATCTTGGGTGAGAACCTCCTTCACTCAGCCAGGGCATTGAAAATTTAAAGTAATTACTAAGTCATTACCAAGTACTAAGTCATGTTTTGCAGAGGGGTCAAATACATACATCCCTCATTACAATGCAAATCAATTTATAATATTTTTGACGTGTTTTTCTGGATTTTTTTGTTGTTATTCTGTCTCTCACTGTTCAAATAAACTTACCATTAAAATTATAGACTGATCATTACTTTGTTAGTGGGCAAATGTACACAATCAGCAGGGGATCAAATACTTTTTTCCCTCACTGTATAAAATATTTGTGTTTTTACATTTGTCCCTTTATGAAATACATACTTTGTATGCTTAATGTATGCTTTAATCTTTTTGTTTGTAGTTTCTCCTACAGAGGCATTAAAAAAATATATCAATAACACCCACTTTTGTATACAAAATGCACCTGATGAATCTACTAGTTTATGGATGTGTGAAGTGGGTTTTAATAAATTTGCCAAAATCTAACATCAAATTTATGGAGTGTTTCATTGAGTGTAATCACCTGACATGACAGTCAATGATATGCTGCATAAATATATAGTCTGGGCTAGAAAGAAATCAGCCCTAGCTTGTCATACAGTACATGTATTTTTGTTTACAGCAGTTGGTGTTTGCTTTGTTCTTGGATTCACAAAAGTCAAAACAAATCCACTTTAAACCATTTGCTAACAGCGAATGAGAAGTGAACCTTATATTTTTTGTATTTTTCTCCTTCCAAACAGGCAGGGCTTGGCCCTGCTAACCCATTTATACCAACTGGTTCTGCTCCACACATTTTCCTTGGTCTGGGATCAGAGGCTTCATTATTAGCACATTTATCTTATTATTAAAATTTGCATTTCTTTGTTTGTCCCAAGCTTTTCCAACAGCTCTGTAATTGACTATTTCACAACAGCTTATACATTTAGAAGCTGGTCCCAAAATAAGATATATCTTTAGTAAATTAAACATTAATGTATGATACATTGCATGCATCTGAACCGTGATGTCTAGAGGAAAAAGTCAGAGATGGAGTCACATTAGAGCAATTAAATGAGTAACTCTTTTGGCATTTGCTCCAATCTTTAGCTGTGTAGGCCTCATGTAAAGCTTTTCATTACTAAGATAATGCTGACTTCATGGCTCTGACCACTTTTTGCCCAGCCAGCTGGCTAAGCTACATCTCTACTCAAAGCCTCCCTACTAACCATCCTTCTTTCCAACCCAGCCAAGTTTCTCATCCTTCCTCAATGGTCTCTCTAGCTCATGGAGGTTTTCTCAGGCTGCATCTGGAATTGTTAAAGGATCCTTAGCTTACTTTAAATCTACTTAACAATCATGGCAGAGTTACCAAGAACCAGGCCCAGAAGAGAAAAGATAAAATGTTCTTATAAACATTGAAGTTGAATAAAGCTGTGCATGTCTGATACATGGAAAAATGGTAACATTTACTAATTGCTCCCAAGGTCGCTCAGTGGTTTAGCATGCATGCCCAGAAGAGACTGAGTTCAATCACAGGACTTGTGTGAGCCTTTGGATGGATAACTGGAGTTTTCTAGACTGTTCTATCTTGCCTGGGTCCCATGATCTTAAATCCTAACTACCCGAGGTGTGTCCAAGAGGCTTAACCTTGTTCCATTCATGTATGAAATGAAGATATTAAAAAATCCTCTGTAGAAATACAATGTCAATGAATAGTCTATAGCTTTATAGCTTATATTTTATTTCTAACATTAATTACTATGACAAATCTACCTATTACTAAAGAATACCTTTACTAATTTACTCAAAAATACTTGTTGTAAAAGAGCTACTGCTAGTGATATCCTACTAAGTTGTTTTATTAACCTACTAATTAATACACATGCAAAATTATTTATTATCTCACATGCAGATATAAGCAAGCTTAAATGAAGATGGACACCATTAAGTTAGGTTCTATACCATATGTTTATAAGACTGTTCTGAATGTTGGAAAGACAAAAACCAGTTTGCAGCTTTGACTTCAGTGCACTCTGTGAACAGAGAAATTAAACTTGGCTTGCTGAGCTTGTTCCTGCATTGGCACTTCCACTGACCTTCTGGATCTGGTGTTCCATCTTTATTCATTTCTTAGTCCTCCATCTTACTCTGTGATGAAGGTGGGACTTCCTTCCAGGCACATGAACATCTCAGGCTTAATGCAGAGAAAATCTGGAGAGGAGGTATAGAGACTGGCAGGATTAATTTCTTTTCCTTGCTGCATATGTATTAGTTTTGGTTTGTCATGTGAGCTTCTGATAAACCACAATTCTATACGTATCAATTCTATATATTGTAGCGGGATCAGCCCATGGGGGAGAAGGCGTAGCACAAACACACGGGAGGCAGGTTGTAGTGAGAGAAGTGAGAGAAAATCCAGGAGTTATTTGTCCTTCAGTCAGTGGTGGTGTGTGTGTGTGTTTGCGTGCATGTGTGCGTGTGGCTGGATGAGGGAAACCTGGCGGGGGTGGGGCTGGCGCAGGGCGTCCTCCGGGGCGTGTCGGGATTCCCGGAAGAGCTGGGAAGAAGGTTCCCTATGCCGGTTTCTCCGCATCACCACTGTCCTCGTCTGTCGTCGTCGTCCTCGTCCGGGGCGGAGCCCTGTAGCCGAGTTGGTCTCCGTCCTTCCGTGGGCGGAAGGGTGTCCTTTTATCCCCTCCTTCTGGAGCTGTATTGGTGAACCTCTCGCTCCCGGTTCGCCAATCCGCCGTCGGCGAGGCGGGGGTGGCTCCACCCTGCCGTGACGGCCCTTCCGGTTAGCGTTGGGACGGGGCGGCAGTCGGGGAAAGAGCGAACCTCCTAGTTTGCGCGTCTGGTGTTGATCCGCCGCGACAATATGTGGAATAAAAAAGTGTCTTTATTATAGAGGAAATTCTCTCTTTTTTACATTTTGGATACCCTTTAAAAAACACTTTAAAAATCACACTTTTCCTCTGCAAATTAGAGTATGTCATGTTCATATGGCATGGACCAAGCATCTAGTGACACAATTCTTATGCCAAAAGAATTATGCTTGCATGATTTGCTATTGTTACAAAAAAGAATGTCACGTGTGCATAATTCACATATATTTGAGAAACAATAACTTTGATGGTGTGCGTGGACAGCTTCACTGTCTAGCTCAGGGAGAGCAAACAACAGCCCTACCCCATCCATGCCCATCTGTAATAACATCTCATCATTGCTGTCATACGCACCATATCGATTTGATTTCATTGTGCTGCGCTGGCTGTCCTTTGTGTCTGGATATTGTGGAGCCTCTCTCGGGTCTCATGAGACCTGTGTCTCTTCCACTCGCATTATGAGCGAGTGTATGTTTGTGTATGTGTCATGAGCTGAATGAGAACTTTGCATCATACTGCACATAGAGCGGTCCTGATGAGACCATTATTTCTTTATTTCTTTCTTTTCGGGGACCCTTAAAAGAGTCAATGCCTATTCTTCCTCTCTCTCTCTCTCTGGTTTTCAGTATGTGACATTCAGGGTTTAGTTTCCTTGTGTGCAGCAGAGAAATGAGAGCTGTATTTTTTTCCCTGCTGGTTAGCCTTTGCAACAGCTATCAATCACTTGTTTGCCTTTTTTTGCTCGCATTTATTGCAGTGGATCACTTCAACACTGCAATTAGTTGCATTAAATGAAATAGAAGATTATTTGAGTAATAAATATTTATAATATTTGAGCTATGGGAAGTAATGGATTCTCATTGCAGTTCTTGTTTGTATTGTTTTCATGTGGTTTTGTGGATTTATTATTTTTTTTAATAAAAGATCTTTACAATATTTTCCTCTGTTTAGGTATTGCTGGAGGCGACTGTAGACCGTTGGGGCTATATTGCCGTGGACAACATCTTGCTGCTGAACTATCCTTGCTGTAAGTAGCACAGCCGGGGTCAGTGTGTGAGTGTGATTGAGGAAGAGGACGAGTTCAATACTAAGAGGCGATTTTCACATTGCGCATTTCATTTCATTTCGTTATAGCCTTCCCGGTCACAGCTTGTCCTTCTCTTTGCCCCTTTTCGGAAATAATCAGCAAGAAACCTATTAATGTCTCTATGCAATGCTCTTGGATTTTAGCTCCACCCTAATACTTTTTAAATTGTTAAAGGATCCATTAGCTTACTTTAAATCTACTTAACAATCATGGCAGAGTTACCAAGAACCAGGCCCAGAAGAGAAAAGATAAAATATTCTTATAAACATTGAAGTTGAATAAAGCTGTGCATGTCTGATACATGGAAAAATGGTAACGTTTACTAATTGCTCCCAGGGTCGCTCAGTGGTTAAGGGCTTGCAAGCATGCCCAGAAGAGAATGAGTTCAATCACAGGACTTATGTGAGCCTTTAGATGGATGACTGGAGTTTTCTAGACTGTTCTATCTTGCCTGGGTCCCATGAGCTTAAATCCTAACTACCCGAGGTGTGTCTAAGAGGCTTAACCTTGTTCCATTCATGTATGAAATGAAGATATAAAAAAATCCTCTGTAGAAATACAATGTCAATGAATAGTCTATAGCTTGATAGCTTATATTTTATTTCTAACATTAATTACCATGACAAATCTACCTATTACTAAAGAATACTGTGGTAACTTGTATAATAAACAGGACCACAAAAAGAGGTTGTACCGAGTGGTAGCTTTTATATGAAAAATAACATGAATGCTGTAGCATAAGAACGCTAGGAACACAACACGTGCTTCTCGTAGGCGACTTCCCTAGCACACCTTTTCTTCACGAAGGTAGTGCCAAAACTACTCTCTAAAAACATAGACTCCACCTAGTGGTAAGAAATGTAATTACTATTTGGTAAGTATACAACACTCCTCCCCTACTAAATTCCAAAATTCCCCCAATACAAATAAACTGGAAAATCTAAACTAATGTGGTGTCATTTCTTTCTTACACATTGACTCATTATACTTCTTCAAAACACAAATCATATTATTTGGCATACTCTTATAATCTAGCATGTGCACATTCCACTGAACACATTCAGATTAATTAAACATTCAGTCTATCTGGAGGCTTCCGCTCACGCTGTGACCTGCGAACTATCTCCGGTGCTGTTGCTGGCACAGCTGAGGTAGGTGTTTTGGGTGGATCTGGTATAAGAGTCACAAGAGGGGCCTGTGTGTCTGTGATCACTTGTCCATCCTCTCCCGGGGGCACAGACATTTCTTCAAGTGACTTTTCCTCTGGTGAAGCTTTCCGTAGACTCACGAAGGGGAGGATCTGAGGTGCTACTGACCTCTGGGCCTGTATCATGACGCAGGCGTACGTGGTCCTGATGTCTGCGGAACACTCGTCCATCAGTCAGTTCTACGACGTAGAAGAGAGGGCCTCTTTGTGTCAAGATAACCCCCCGGCAGCCATTGCTGATTAGAGTTATTGCTGAAATTCTTAACGTAAACATTGTCACCTGGTTTCAGCTGTCTCTCTGTCGTGCATGTTGATCGTGACCTTCCTTCTGTCTTTCCTGCTTTCTCAGCACCCTAGCCTTAGTGTCTGGGCGCAGCAGATCCAACTTTGACTTAGGCCTACGTCCCATCAACATCTCTGCTGGATACGTGCAGTAGTGGTTTGCGGTGTAAGGCGATATTTAAACAGGGACCGTGAAAGTCTGGTACTGAGAGAGTCACCTTTCATCCTTTTAGACCCTCCTTCACTGTCTGGACAGCTCTCTCTGCCAATCCATTCGAGGCTGGGTGGAAAGGAGCTGTACGAATGTATTCGGATGCGATTCTGTTCCATAAACTCACCAAACAGCTCACTGGTAAACGTCGGACCATTATCTGTGACTACTGCATCTGGCAACCCGTGGATTCGCACACTTGTCTGAGCTTGTCTATGGTTAAGGGGGCTGTTAGGTTGCTCATGATGTGAGCGTCTATCCACTTAGGGTGCGCATCCACTATTATGAGGAACATCTGCCCCATGAACGGACCAGCAAAGTCCAGATGTAGCCTTGACCAGGGGTGGTCTGGCCACTCCCATGGCTGCAAAGGGGCTGGTGGTGACATGTGTTGATTTGCCTGACATTGTGTACATGCCTTTACCTTGTTCTCCAGGTCTAAATCCATTCTTGGTCACCAGACGTAGGATCTCGCCAAGCTCTTCATTCGTGACACTCCTGGATGGGTCTCATGTAGTTCTTCCACGATGTGTGAGCGTCCTGGGGAGGTACAACTACCCTCGAACCCCAGAATATGCAGCCATCCTGCAGGCTGAGTTCTGTCTTTGCGTTTGGCATATGGTTTCAGTTCCTCACTGACAACCACACTGGGCCAGCCCTGCAACAGGTAAGTCTTTACTTTGGACAGCACTGGGTCTCTCTCTGTCCACTGCTTGACCTGGGCTGCCTTAACAGGTGTCTCTGACAATTTCTCTAATGAAAAAACAGTCTCTGGAGGTACGTATGTTGAGACAGGCGCCTCCGGCAATGGCAGGCGACTCAACGCATCAGCGTTTGCGTTGTCTTTTCCAGCTCTGTATACTATTGCGTACTGGTAGGCTGACAATATTAGTGCCCACCGTTGGATTCTGGCTGACGCTAGCGGCGGAATGCAGGGTTTTTTCACTGAACAGACTCAGCAGTGGTTTATGGTCAGTTGGATTTTGGGAACACGTCCATATAAATACTGATGAAAACGCTTTACTGCAAAAACAATAGCAAGACCTTCTTTTTCCAACTGTGAATAACCTTTCTCTGCAGCTGTCAGCGTCCGGGCGTAATACCAACAGGTTTCTCTGAGCCGTCTTCCATAACATGCGAGAGGACCGCCCCCACCCCATAAAGGGCCCGCGTACATGAGAGAACCATGTCTTTATCGGGATCATAGTGAACTAACAGTTTTGCTGAATGAAGGCGGCTTTCACCTCCCTAAACGCTTTCTCCTGCCCCGCACCCCACTGCCACTTTGTGTCATTGTGCAGCAGCTTGTGCAGAGGTGCCAACACTTTTGATAGATCCTGCAGGAACTTCCCATAGTAATTCACCATGCCTAGAAACGAGCGGAGTTCGGTGACGTTCTTTGGGCTTGGGGGTGCCCTTGATAGCCCTCACTTTGTCCTCTACTGGGCGAAGACCCTCTGCTGTGATGGTATGTCCCAGATACGTCACACTTGGTGCCATAAACACACACTTTCCACGTTTCAGACGCAGCCCTGCATCTGAGAGTCTCTTTAGTACCTGCTCTAGGTTTTCAATGTGGCTAGCCTCAGTAGACCCCGTTATTAAATATCGTCGCTAAATATGCGGCTACATGAGGAATCCCTTGCAATATAGTGTCCATTGTCCTTTGAAAAATAGCGGGACTGGACGCTACTCCAAACACTAGGCGATTGTACTTGAATAATCCTTTGTGTGTGTTTATTGTGACAAATTCTTTTGATTTCTCATCAAGAAGTAGCTGCTGGTAAGCGTGGCTCATATCAAGCTTTGAGAACAGTTTACCTCCAGCCAGTGTTGCGAACAGGTCATCCACCCGTGGCAACGGGTACTCCTCCAGCTTTGAGACTTGATTCACCGTAACTTTATAGTCACCACAGATCCTTACGGTTCCATCAGGCTTCAACACGGGAACTATAGGTGCTGCCCACCTTGAAAACTGGACAGGCTCAATGATGCCCAGCGCCTGTAAGTGTTCCAGCTCCTCCTCCACTTTGCTTTTCATTGCATAGGGCACCACTCTGGGCTTGAAAAAACGTGGCGCTGCATCAGGATCTACA